>CM049816.1:0-152500 GCA_027422435.1 Schizopygopsis pylzovi
AACCCTAACCCTAACCCTAACCCTAACCCTAACACTCAAAAACACACTAAACCAACAAAAAACACACTAACCCTAACCAAACCACTCAAAAAACACTCAAGAATACTACAAAACACTCAACACAAACCACTCAAAAACACTCAAAAAACACTCAAGAACACTCAAAAACACTCAAAACCAACACAAACCCAACCAAAAACACACTAAACCTAACCAAACCACTCAAAAAAAACTCAAGAATACTACAAAACACTCAACACAAACCACTCAAAAACACTCAAAAAACACTCAAGAACACTCAAAAACACTCAAAACCAACACAAACCCAACCAAAAACACACTAAACCTAACCAAACCACTCAAAAAACACTCAAAGAATACTACAAAACACTCAACACAAACCACTCAAAAACACTCAAAAAACACTCAAGAACACTCAAAAACACTCAAAACCAACACAAACCCAACCAAAAACACACTAAACCTAACCAAACCACTCAAAAAAACTCAAAAAACACTCAAGAATACTACAAAACACTCAACACAAACCACTCAAAAACACTCAAAAAACACTCAAGAACACTCAAAAACACTCAAAACCAACACAAACCCAACCAAAAACACACTAACCCTAACCAAACCACTCAAAAAACACTCAAGAATACTACAAAACACTCAACACAAACCACTCAAAAACACTAAAGAACACTCAAAAACACACTAAACCAACAAAAAACACACTAACCCTAACCAAACCACTCAAAAAACACTCAAGAATACTACAAAACACTCAACACAAACCACTCAAAAACACTCAAAAAACACTCAAGAACACTCAAAAACACTCAAAACCAACACAAACCCAACCAAAAACACACTAAACCTAACCAAACCACTCAAAAAAACTCAAAAAACACTCAAGAATACTACAAAACACTCAACACAAACCACTCAAAAACACTCAAAAAACACTCAAGAACACTCAAAAACACTCAAAACCAACACAAACCCAACCAAAAACACACTAACCCTAACCAAACCACTCAAAAAACACTCAAGAATACTACAAAACACTCAACACAAACCACTCAAAAACACTCAAGAACACTCAAAAACACACTAAACCAACAAAAAACACACTAACCCTAACCAAACCACTCAAAAAACACTCAAGAATACTACAAAACACTCAACACAAACCACTCAAAAACACTCAAAAAACACTCAAGAACACTCAAAAACACTCAAAACCAACACAAACCCAACCAAAAACACACTAAACCTAACCAAACCACTCAAAAAACACTCAAGAATACTACAAAACACTCAACACAAACCACTCAAAAACACTCAAAAAAACAATCAAGAACTCAAGTGCATTCGACTGGGCACCCCACAAATAGTATAAAAAACAAGTTTCAGCTCTCTAGGACCACTAGAAATGAGAAAACCAGGGGGGGTGCACATAGGTGCACTAACACATATTGCCGCCTGGAGGTGCTAGAGACACGAAACCAAGTGCATTCGACAGGGCACCCCCTAAATAGTATATATACCAAATTTCAGCATCACAGGACCTATAGAAACCAAGTGCACCCCACCCTATAAGGGGGTGCAGTACCATATCTCGGCCCCTGGTGGCGCTAAACCATGTGCAAACGATTGGGGGTCCTCTAATTAGTATATATACCAAATTTCAGCATCACAGGACCTATAGAAACCAAGTGCACCCCACCCTATAAGGGGGTGCAGTACCATATCTCGACCCCTGGTGGCGCTAAACCATGTGCAAACGATTGGGGGTCCTCTAATTAGTATATATACCAAATTTCAGCATCACAGGACCTATAGAAACCAAGTGCACCCCACCCTATAAGGGGGTGCAGTACCATATCTCGGCCCCTGGTGGCGCTAAACCATGTGCAAACGATTGGGGGTCCTCTAATTATATATATACCAAATTTCAGCATCACAGGACCTATAGAAACCAAGTGCACCCCACCCTATAAGGGGGGGCAGTACCATATCTCGACCCCTGGTGGCGCTAAACCATGTGCAAACGATTGGGGGTCCTCTAATTATATATATACCAAATTTCAGCATCACAGGACCTATAGAAACCAAGTGCACCCCACCCTATAAGGGGGTGCAGTACCATATCTCGACCCCTGGTGGCGCTAAACCATGTGCAAACGATTGGGGGTCCTCTAATTAGTATATATACCAAATTTCAGCATCACAGGACCTATAGAAACCAAGTGCACCCCACCTTATAAGGGGGTGCAACCATATCTCGGCCCCTGGTGGCGCTAGAGCTACCAAAATATGTGCATACGACTGGGCATCCTCTAATTAGTATATATACCGAATTTCAGCTTCCTAGGAAAAAATTTTAAAGTGCACCCCCCCTTAATACAGGGGTGCACTTTCGCATTTATCCCTATATACCTAACCCTAACCCAACCCTAACCCTAACCCTAACCCTAACCCTAACCCTAACCCTAACCCTAACCCTAACCCTAACCCTAACCCTAACCCTAACCCAAACCACTCAAAAACACTCAAAAAACACTCAAGAACACTCAAAAACACTCAAAAACACACTAAACCAACAAAAAACACACTAACCCTAACCAAACCACTCAAAAAACACTCAAGAATACTACAAAACACTCAACACAAACCACTCAAAAACACTCAAGAACACTCAAAAACACACTAAACCAACAAAAAACACACTAACCCTAACCAAACCACTCAAAAAACACTCAAGAATACTACAAAACACTCAACACAAACCACTCAAAAACACTCAAAAAACACTCAAGAACACTCAAAAACACTCAAAACCAACACAAACCCAACCAAAAACACACTAAACCTAACCAAACCACTCAAAAAAACTCAAAAAACACTCAAGAATACTACAAAACACTCAACACAAACCACTCAAAAACACTCAAAAAACACTCAAGAACACTCAAAAACACTCAAAACCAACACAAACCCAACCAAAAACACACTAACCCTAACCAAACCACTCAAAAAACACTCAAGAATACTACAAAACACTCAACACAAACCACTCAAAAACACTCAAGAACACTCAAAAACACACTAAACCAACAAAAAACACACTAACCCTAACCAAACCACTCAAAAAACACTCAAGAATACTACAAAACACTCAACACAAACCACTCAAAAACACTCAAAAAACACTCAAGAACACTCAAAAACACTCAAAACCAACACAAACCCAACCAAAAACACACTAAACCTAACCAAACCACTCAAAAAACAC
Source organism: Schizopygopsis pylzovi (assembly GCA_027422435.1). Taxonomy (NCBI): domain Eukaryota; kingdom Metazoa; phylum Chordata; class Actinopteri; order Cypriniformes; family Cyprinidae; genus Schizopygopsis; species Schizopygopsis pylzovi. The sequence goes on from CM049816.1 coordinate 3,305, forward strand.
TCAAGAATACTACAAAACACTCAACACAAACCACTCAAAAACACTCAAAAAAACAATCAAGAACTCAAGTGCATTCGACTGGGCACCCCACAAATAGTATAAAAAACAAGTTTCAGCTCTCTAGGACCACTAGAAATGAGAAAACCAGGGGGGGTGCCCATAGGTGCACTAACACATATTGCCGCCTGGAGGTGCTAGAGACACGAAACCAAGTGCATTCGACAGGGCACCCCCTAAATAGTATATATACCAAATTTCAGCATCACAGGACCTATAGAAACCAAGTGCACCCCACCCTATAAGGGGTGCAGTACCATATCTCGGCCCCTGGTGGCGCTAAACCATGTGCAAACGATTGGGGGTCCTCTAATTAGTATATATACCAAATTTCAGCATCACAGGACCTATAGAAACCAAGTGCACCCCACCCTATAAGGGGGTGCAGTACCATATCTCGACCCCTGGTGGCGCTAAACCATGTGCAAACGATTGGGGGTCCTCTAATTAGTATATATACCAAATTTCAGCATCACAGGACCTATAGAAACCAAGTGCACCCCACCCTATAAGGGGGTGCAGTACCATATCTCGACCCCTGGTGGCGCTAAACCATGTGCAAACGATTGGGGGTCCTCTAATTAGTATATATACCAAATTTCAGCATCACAGGACCTATAGAAACCAAGTGCACCCCACCTTATAAGGGGGTGCAGTACCATATCTCGGCCCCTGGTGGCGCTAGAGCTACCAAAATATGTGCATACGACTGGGCATCCTCTAATTAGTATATATACCGAATTTCAGCCTCCTAGGAAAAAAAAAAATAGTGCACCCACCCTTTCTATAGGGGTGCAATTTCGTATTTAACTCTATTACCTAACCCTAACCTAACCCTAACCCTAACCCTAACCCTAACCTAACCCTAACCCTAACCCTAACCTAACCCTAACCTAACCCTAACCCTAACCCTAACCCTAACCCTAACCCTAACCCTAACGGCCAGAAGCTGTTCAAGGACCGTGCACAACCGCAATCGGACTTTGCTTCGATTATTGGACCTAAAACCCCTAACCTAAACCTAACCCTAACCCTAACCCTGACTTTGGGTACTTTTCTAAAATCCACTCAGTGGTAAGTTCGCACATCGAAAGTTCTGTGTTCTTTCTAAAATCCCGTAAGGGTAGGGTTAAGTGCGCAGCTTCGGGCCCTTATTTGAGCTGGTTAAGCCCCGGTTTGTGTCTTGGGCCCCACTCCCTCTGCCCCAATATTTTGGGTCCAAAAGAGAGAGAAAAAAAAGGAGGTTGTAACGCTACCAAAGGGTCTGTTGAGACAGTTCCCTCAGAAAGCTCGCGCAGTGCAAGTGGTAGCCCCTGAGTGATCGGCCAGGACCTAGTTACTAGGTGCTTGGCCATATCCCCTTAAAGGAATCTTTCTCTGATTCCAAGACTTTGAGCTCTACCCTGGGTCCGGTAATCTCGGCAACTAGCAGGTAAGTACTTAGGGTATGCAGTTCGGGCTTTTGGCCGAAGGGGATAATATCACTGATAGCCATCAACCGTCCACAGGGGCAACTCCCTTAGCCGGGTAGAGTTGGCTTAGTGCTCGCCATTTGCGCGAAATTGGATTGCACTCCCCTCAGCATGGAGAAGTGGGTATAACATTCCCCATAGCGACCCCTAGGGGATGCAGTTCGAAGTTCCCATGAAGGGGAACGTCTCAGGTTACATATGTAACCATGGTTCCCCGAGTGGGGAACGAGACACTGTGTCCCCTAGGCTTTGGGCCATGCTTCGGACGCAAGCTTCAGATGAAGAAGCGGATGATGTATTCTCCCAGCGGCCCTTATATTGTGGTCGCGCCGGTAGTGACGTCATGGGCTGTCGCCGGCCAACAGGTGGTGTTTTTACATATGTATCTTCAGACACGAGTCACGTTGAGGGCGTTCCCCATAGCGACCCCTAGGGGACGCAGTGTCTCGTTCCCCACTCGGGGAACCATGGTTACATACGTAACCTGAGACGATTTCCTCTGGGCTTTTTTACCTGTCATAGTAGAGCGACCCCTTCAGGTTTTTCAACTCTACTTTACTTTTAGTCATTTAGCAGATGCTTTTATCCAGAGCGACTTACAAATAAGGAAAAAGTAACTAAAGGTATAAGTTAAAACTCTATAAATACATACACATTTAAGAAAATAAAGAAATTAAATAAAAATGACAAATGCATATAACAACATTCCAAAACTAAACATGTAAATGAAAACAAAAAAATAAAACTAAACACAAGTCAATATTAAAGAGGTCCTATTATGCTTTTTCACTTTTTGAATTTTAGTCAGTGTGTAGTTTGTATGTTTGGGCATAAAACGGTCTACAAAGTTACACATCTCAAAGTCCACTCCAAAGGGAGATATTTCATTTTTTTTTTATCCCTTTTCAAGAACTACAGCGAACGGCTCGTTTGGACTACAAAGCTGTTTTTCTGTATTTGTGATGTCACAAATTGTAAATTTGTAACACAATTGTAACTCTAGAGCCCCTCAAGGTCTACAGGTTGCAACCCCGTTTTCTGGCCCAATCAGTCCTTTCTGTGGACTGGAATATACCTATACTCTCTGGATTAGTATCACCAAATCTTTTCTGGATGGCTCTATTCGGGCCTTACTGGCAGCTCTTCAATGTGATATGTAAACTTTCAACTTAAAACTCAAACCTCAAGTCCTGCAAGTTGGGCGCCATGTTACTCGGTGTGTCCTTTAGTCCTACACCTTTAACCTTATGATTATTCAGGTAGGGCAAGGATAGTCAAATATAGCCTAAACCATGAAGCACTCACTCGCCCACAGGTTGAAGTCCTTTAGGAATGATGTAGAAGACTCCCTTGTGGTGGTTCTTGTTTGAGGTTCAATTCACAGTTAAAAGTAAAATCTAACGGGATGCAATATTTACAATAAAATCTCTTAATTTATTGGTTATAATACAAAAAAAAAAAACTGCTAAGTTACAAGTTCTAGAATCAAACTCTAAGCAGCAATATTGGAGATGCTAGTATTTGGGGTTGCAACATGCTCTCTTCACCCCTGTGTACCCTCTTGTCAACCTTTGTGGTTGATTTCATAGCATTAGCTCATAAGCCTGTCTTTCACAACTGTTGCTTACTCATTCTAACAAAGCATGTGTTGCAATTGCAAGCATCTTGATCTCAAAACATATATGGTATTACACTTAAAACAAGTAAATAACATAACTTTGAAACGGGTAAAGAGCAATATAATTTGTCATATCCAAAACAACATGTAAATATGAAGAGCTCTTTTCCAAAACGCAATAAATGCCAAATTTAAAAAAAATGAGTTCGTCATGCGATTTTGCTCTGTACTGAACCTATTCACTGCTCCATCAATGTTTCATGCCAAATCGCTATATTTCCTTGTTTAAAATGTACCTCACTCTCCTGACCTCACAAAGAGGCGCTCTAGCGACTGATGCTAAAAGCTGTAGCCTTTGGCGTTCCTTGTTAGAGTGCCCGCCTCCCGCACCGGAAACCCGGGTTCGAGACACGCTCGGTGTGATGGTGCGGACCCGGGGGGGTTTAACAATCATTGTTTAACATGTTCAGACTGAGCCAACAGACCATTTTAACATGATACATTGAATATTAACTAAATGTATGGGTCTAGGTAAAAAAATGTCATTTTCATGAAAACTTTTAAAATGGATTTATAGCGTTTTGGAAAAGAGCTCTTCATATACATGTTTATCTGCACTACAGTAATGTAAATATGAATTACTTGCCATTTATTTTTGTCTTATTTTCTATAGGGTTCAGGTCAGAGGACTGGAATGGCCATAGCAGAAGCTTGGTTTTGTGCTCAGTGACCCTTTATTGTGTTGTTTTTGAGGTTTGTGTTTGGATTGTTGTCCTGGTGGAAGATCCAAACAATGCTCATTATAAGATTTCTAATGGAGTCAGTCACTTTTTGATTTTTTTTATCTATTGGTATTTTATAGAATCCATGATGCCATGTGTCTAAACAATATGTCCAGGACCTACAGCATAAATATAGGCCCACAACATCAAAAATACAGCAGTATATTTCATTGTACACATGGGGTACTTTTTATCCCCGTGTTCACCAAACCCATCTTGAGTGTTTTCTGCTAAGAAGTTCATTTTTTTTTTTTTTTTTTTTATCTGACCATAGAAGCCAGTCCCATTTGAAGTTCCAGTCGTGTCTGATAACAGAATATGCTGAAGTTTGTTTTTAGATGAGCTAGGATAATTTCTTGAAACCCTCCCAAACAACATGTGGTGATGTAGGTGCGGTCTGACATAAAAAAAAGTTTTTCTAACCCCGAGACTCAATTATTTTCTGCAATTCTCCAGCTGTGGTCCTTGGAGTGTCTTTAGCCACTCAAACTCTCCTCCTCACCATGCATTAGGACGATATAGACACACGTCCTCTTCCAGGCAGATTCATAAAATGTTATGTTGATTGGAAATTCTAATTTCATGTTCATAATCACCCTGGATTGCCCAAAATTGTGAATATGAATGGGAATATACGTCAGAGATATTTTACTCATAATAATTTCTAGAGGTGCCAATAATTGTGTCCAACGTGTATTTGAGAAAAACATTTTGTTTCATACTGATATTTCCCCCCCATTTAAAAATCTTATCCAATGAAGGTTAGAATTTGTGGGTTTTTTTTATTTATTTTTTTGTAAAAGATCAAAAGGATTAACAACCCTGCTGAAAAAAAATTCTAGAACCCTGCCTAAAACACAATAGAAAATGTAATGGTTATAATGGGAATTGTATTGGTTTTATTGGTGGAAAGTAACAAATTACATTTACTCGCGTTACTGTAATTGAGTAGCTTTTTTGTGTACTTGTACTTTTTTAAGTAATTTTTTTAATCTGTAATTTTACTTTTACTTAAGTATATTTTGTGGAAAGTATTGTACTTCGCTACATTTTAAAACACATGAATTACTGAGTAAAAAAAAAATAGCTCCGTGGAAACAACTGCAGCAAATAATGGGCAGAAGAAGAAACTGGCGCTAAAATCACAAGAAAAATGCAGACGGACAAGACAGGCGTTAATGGTGCAGACCCAGCTGAAAAACAAACCCCGTCATATTCTGCTGAAGTTGAACTCGAAGGAAATGAAGTGAACCCCTGGCCATGGTTATGCTCTATTATGCTGTGTAAACTGTGTTTGCCTCGGGAGACCGAACTAGCAGCTTATAAATATATCGACATCGCCCTTCGCAAGCATGTAGAAATAAGGTAAATACTTACATCATTGTATTGGTGGTTCAAATTAAGCTTTGACAGTTTAGCAAAAGGTTTTGCACAAATGAGCCAAAAAGACAGTGGTGCAGGGTGTGCAATATCGTCTGCGATAATATAATAATTGTTGTTTTAACGATGTGCGATTTGACATTATCAGTATTTTGCCAAAAGCCAAACAAAACACTCTAAACAGTGTGCCGTGAAATCTAGTAGCGTTAGATTAGACTAATCCGCGTACATTTGGAGTGCTTTCTTTCACTGCTTGATTCAGTCTGTTAAAATGCGTTTAGAATGATCACGAAATTGAAGATATAGAAGCAGAAAATGTATATATTTATATAATTTAATATAGTAAGTCAACATCACATGAAGAATGCCGTTTTTCTCAAAAAATCACCATGATTACATAGGCCTGTAGTTTTTCTTTTTACAACAGTACAAAAAACAAGAAGTTAATTAAGAGACTTACAGTGGAGCAAAAAAGTATTTAGTCAGCCACCAATTGTGCAAGTTCTCCCACTTAAAAAGATGAGAGAGGCCTGTAATTTTCATCATAGGTATACCTCAACTATGAGAGACAAAATAAGAAAAATAAATCCAGAAAATCACATTGTAGGATTTTTAAAGAATTTATTAGCAAATTATGGTGGAAAATAAGTATTTGGTCACCTACAAACAAGCAAGATTGCTGGCTCTCACAGACCTGTAACTTCTTCTTTAAGAGGCTCCTCTGTCCTCCACTCGTTACCTGTATTAATGGCATCTGTTTGAACTCGTTATCAGTATAAAATACACCTGTCCACAACCTCAAACAATCACACTCCAAACTCCACTATGGCCAAGACCAAAGAGCTGTCAAAGGACACCAGAAACAAAATTGTAGACCTGCACCAGGCTGGGAAGACTGAATCTGCAATAGGTAAGCAGCTTGGTGTGAAGAAATCAACTGTGGGAGTAATTATTAGAAAATGGAAGACATACAAGACCACTGATAATCTCCCTCGATCTGGGGCTCCACGCAAGCTCTCACCCCGTGGGGTCAAAATGATCACAAGAACTGTGAGCAAAAATCCCAGAACCACACGGGGGGACCTAGTGAATGACCTGCAGAGAGCTGGGACCAAAGTAACAAAGGCTACCATCAGTAACACACTGCGCCGCCAGGGACTTAAATCCTGCAGTGCCAGACGTGTCCCCCTGCTTAAGCCAGTACATGTCCAGGCCCGTCTGAAGTTTGCTAGAGAGCATTTGGATGATCCAGAAGAGGATTGGGAGAATGTCATATGGTCAGATGAAACCAAAATAGAACTTTTTGGTAAAAACTCAACTTGTCGTGTTTGGAGGAGAAAGAATGCTGAGTTGCATCCAAAGAACACCATACCTACTGTGAAGCATGGGGGTGGAAACATCATTGTAACAAAGTTCGTAATGGAAGGAAGGAAGCGGACAGGGTTGGCTTGGGAAGACTCGGGTGAAATTTATTCAGATAAACTTAAACAGCTGCGCACTCTGCGCGCTCTAAAAACATCAACTCTCTCGGTTGTCTCCGCGATCACTCTCAGCATTCGTTTCGGCTGTCTCCCGCTCACAGACCGTGCGCCCGAGTCTTCACTCCGTCTCTCTCCTCGAGTTCCCACTCCACGGTGGCTTTATTGGGTCTCTCCACGCCAATTACTGCAATCAGACACAGGTGTTCCTCATTTTGCACTTGACCCACTTACTTACCGCTGTCTCCTGAGTCTTTCTCCCGCTGCAGACTTCGCTGAACCACGCCCCCCTCGCCACATACCCCCACCGCCCGACTCAGGCCGGGAAGCCCTCCGGCCTGCAGCTCCCCCCCCCCCATTCCTGGAGAGGAAGTCGGCTACAGTCATCTGCGTCCCCGGCCTGTGGATCACCTTGAATTTGAAGGGCTGTAATGCCAGATACCAACGGGTGATCCGCGCGTTGGTATCCTTCATGCGGTGGAGCCACTGCAAGGGCGCGTGGTCCGAACAGAGGGTGAATTCCCGCCCCAGGAGATAATAGCGGAGGGTGAGGACCGCCCACCGGATCGCCAAACACTCCTTCTCAATGGTGCTGTACATCGTCTCTCTCTTCGAGAGCTTTCGACTGATGTACAGCACCGGGCGTTCCTCACCCCCTATCTCCTGGGTCAGGACCGCTCCCAGCCCCCGGTCCGACGCGTCCGTCTGCAGCAAGAAGGGGAGAGAAAAGTCAGGAGAGTGCAATAGCGGTCCGCCACACAGAGCAGCCTTTACCTGGGTGAACACCTGCTGACACCGCTCCGTCCACGGGACCGTATCTGGGACCTCCTTTTTAGTGAGGTCAGTCAGCGGGCTGGTGAGCTCCGAATAGTCAGGAATAAACCTCCTGTAATACCCCGCCAGCCCCAGGAACTGCCTCACCTCCTTTTTGGTCTTGGGTCTCGGGCAGGCCGCAATAGCTGCCGTCTTATCAATTTGGGGACGCACCTGTCCGTGACCCAAGTGGAAACCCAGATAACGCACCTCCACTCGCCCAACTGCACACTTCTTTGGGTTGGCCGTTAGTCCCGCTCCCCTCAGCGCTCTCAGCACCTCCCGCAGGTGTACCATATGCCGCTGCCAGTCCTGACTGTAGATGATGATGTCGTCCAGATAGGCAGCGGCGTATGCGGTGTGCGGTCGGAGGATTTTGTCCATGAGGCGCTGAAAGGTAGCGGGCGCCCCGAACAACCCAAACGGAAGCGTGACAAATTGGTGCAATCCAAACGGCGTTGTGAAGGCTGACTTTTCTTTGAATAAGGGTGATAAGGGGATCTGCCAATATCCTTTAGTTAAGTCCAGTGTCGAATAAAAACGAGCGGTACCCAGCCGATCAAGCAACTCGTCAACCCGCGGCATTGGATAGGCGTCGAATTTCGACACCGCATTCACCTTGCGATAATCCACGCAGAATCGGACCGAGCCGTCTGTTTTCGGTACCAAAACGATCGGGCTCGCCCAGTCACTGCGGGACTCTTCTATCACTCCCATCTCTAGCATTGCCTCTAATTCCGACTGGACCACCTTTTTCTTGTGCTCCGGTAAACGATACGGCCGGCTGCGCACTACCATGCCCGGCTCGGTCTCAATATGGTGCTGGATAAGGTTGGTTCGACCGGGCCGGGGCGAGAACACGTCCGCAAACTCTCTTTGCAACCGGGCTACATCGGTGAGCTGGGAGGGTGAGAGGTGATCCCCCCCCGGGGCCAGAGTGAGTGATGGAACCTTGGGGCTCGCCTCTGGCCCGAGATCTTCCTCGCTACCTACCACCGTCGCCAGCATCACCGGCTCGACCTCGTTCCATTTTTTAAGGAGGTTGAGGTGGTAAATCTGATGTGCCCCGCTCCGATCCGTTCGAACCACCTCATAATTGAGATCCCCTACCCGCCGTGTGACCTCGAACGGTCCTTGCCACTTGGCGAGTAATTTGGAGCTAGAGGTAGGGAGCAACACAAGTACTTTATCTCCCGGCGTGAAATTGCGTAATCTGGCCCCCCGATTGTATAGCCGGCTTTGCTTGTCCTGGGCCTGTAACAAATTCTCCATGGAGAGCTGCCCCAAAGTGTGGAGTTTTGTTCTCAGGTCCAGCACATGCTGAATTTCGTTTTTACCCTTCGAAGGTCCCTCCTCCCAAGTCTCCCTCAGGACGTCCAAAACCCCGCGGGGCTGGCGGCCGTATAGGAGCTCGAAGGGGGAAAACCCCGTGGAGGCTTGTGGGACCTCGCGCACAGCGAACAAAAGGGGTTCCAGCCACTTGTCCCAATTTTTTGCGTCCTCGTGAACGAACTTCCGAATCATTGTCTTCAATGTACGATTAAACCGTTCCACCAGGCCGTCCGTTTGTGGGTGGTAGACGCTGGTGCGAACCGATTTAATTCCCAACAATCCGTAAAGTTCGCGAATGGTCCGTGACATGAACGCCGTGCCCTGGTCGGTGAGAATCTCTTTCGGGATTCCCACCCGGGAGATCATACTGAACAGAGCCTCCGCCACACTTTTTGCGGAAATGTTGCGGAACGCTACTGCCTCCGGGTATCGGGTTGCTTAATCCACCAGAACTAATGCAAATCGATGCCCTCGTGCCGACCGCTCTAATGGCCCGATGAGGTCCATACCAATTCGTTCGAAGGGGACCTGCATTAGCGGAAGGGGGCGCAAAGGCGCTTTTGGGGAGGCCGGGGGATTCACTAGCTGACATTCACGACAAGCCGCACACCACCGGCGTACATTCTCGTGGATGCCCGGCCAAAAGAAGCGGGCCATTAAACGGTTTAGTGTTGTCGCCTGCCCCAGGTGCCCGGCCATAGGATTGCAATGAGCCGCCTGGAAAAGCATTTCCCGACGGCTTTTGGGTACCAACAACTGGGTTGTATCTTGCTTTGATTGAGCGTCCTGGGTCACTCGATACAACCTATCTTTTAAAATCGCAAAATACGGATAGGAAGGGGGCCGTGCGGTCTGGAGAGGCCGGCCGTCAATGGAACAGACCTGTTCGAACGCATTTCTCAGGGTCTCCTGAGACTGCTCCAGGGGGAAATCATCACGCTCCGTGAGGATTGACCTCTCGATCGCGTTCCGATCCCCCAGAGCCGCCTCAGCGAGCCCAGGCTCAGCCTCCCCCGAGCGCACAGCCGCCTCCCTCCCTGGCGTCTCTTTTCCCCAGGAGGCATCCGCACACAAAACTCCCAATAAAATTTTAAACGAGGGCCAATTGGTTCCCAAAATCAGCGGATGCCGGAGGTGGGGGTTAACGGCCACCTCCACATTATGCTTTTGTCCCCGAAATTTGATGGCTAAACGCACTACTGGGTATTCCGCCACGTCCCCGTGCACACACCTTACCCGAACCATGCAGCTCATATCCAATGCCTCAGGCTGAACTAGGCTTTGATGGATCGAGGTTTGGTTACAGCCCGAATCCACCAAAGCCCAATACGTACCCCCCCTCATACTCACAGGTATCTGGTACCCGCCAGCCTGATCGGGGGCGGCCTGCGGGACGTCCGGAACCCGGACCAGGGTCCCCACCTCCATCACCGGACACCGATCGATAAAATGGCCCGGGTCCCCGCAACACCAACAGGCCGGCCCAGGCTTCCCCGCCACCCCAGTGGCGGGAAGAGGGACAAGGAATTGGCGTGGAGAGACTGAGGAAACGGGACCAGCAGCGTGGCTCGGGCCAGCCGACCCTGCCTCCCTGCTGTGGGCTCTTGCGGCCGTCGACTCCGGGGCCGGCCCTCCCCTCCATCGGGGCTGGGCTCGGGGAACCACGCCAGCACGGGACCTGGGGAGAAAAATAGGGGGCGAGACAGAAGGGGAGGGGAGAGAGAGAGAGACGGACGGTAGGGTTTCGCCAACCCCATGGCACGCCACCATCTGGTCCTCTGCGAGTTGGATGGCCAGGTCCAGCGACGCCGGGCGGTGGCACTGGACCCACTGCGCGGTCCTCTTCGGGAGCCGCGCAATAAATTGCTCCAGCACCACCTGGTCGATGATATAATCGACGCCGCCTTCTCCGGCCAACAGCCATCTGCGGCAGGCGTCCCGGAGCTGGTGAGCCATCACGAAGGGCCGGCCGTTCTCCCCCAGCTCCAGCGACCGGAAGCGCTGGCGGTGCTGCTCGGGGCTCCGGCCGACCCGCTGGAGGATGGCCCGTTTCAGGTCTTCATAGACCAGGAGGTTCTGGACTGGCAACTGCTGCGCCGCCAACTGCGCCTCCCCGGTTAGCAGGGGGATGAGGCGCACTGGCCAGTCCGTTTGGGGCCACCCACATGCCGCCGCGGTCTTCTCGAACAGATCGAGGAACGCCTCCGGGTCATCCTGCGGCCCCATCTTCTGTACCGGCATGTGGGTGGGCGGGGCCGGGGTTGTTGAACTCTCCCCGGCCCGAACCTCCCGGTCCATCCAGCTCCGGAGCAGCTCGCGGTCCTCCCACCGGTTCTGGACGAGGGCACAAAATCATCTCTCCTGGTCTGCCCTCATGTCCATCAGCGCCTTGTGGTGTTCCTGGTGGAGTCCCGCGAGCGATTGGATAACCTCCGCAAACGGCGATCCCGTTGGTGAGGACATGATGGCAGCGGCGTTCCGGCTTCCTTCCCCGGGTTTCGGCAACCAGTGTAACAAAGTTCGTAATGGAAGGAAGGAAGTGGACAGGGTTGGCTTGGGAAGACTCGGGTGAAATTTATTCAGATAAACTTAAACAGCTGCGCACTCTGCGCGCTCTAAAAACATCAACTCTCTCGGTTGTCTCCGCGATCACTCTCAGCATTCGTTTCGGCTGTCTCCCGCTCACAGACCGTGCGCCCGAGTCTTCACTCCATCTCTCTCCTCGAGTTCCCACTCCACGGTGGCTTTATTGGGTCTCTCCACGCCAATTACTGCAATCAGACACAGGTGTTCCTCATTTTGCACTTGACCCACTTACTTACCGCTGTCTCCTGAGTCTTTCTCCCGCTGCAGACTTCGCTGAACCACGCCCCCCTCGCCACAATCATGCTTTGGAGCTGTTTTTCTGCAAAGGGACCAGGACGAATGAGCTGTGTAAAGGAAAGAATGAATGGGGCCATGTATCGTGAGATTTTGAGTGAAAACCTCCTTCCATCAGCAAGGGCATTGAAGATGAAACGTGGCTGGGTCTTTCAGCATGACAATGATCCCAAACACACCGCCCGGGCAACGAAGGAGTGGCTTCGTAAGAAGCATTTCAAGGTCCTGGAGTGGCCTAGCCAGTCTCCAGACCTCAACCCCATAGAAAATCTTTGGAGGGAGTTGAAAGTCCGTGTTGCCCAGCGACAGCACCAAAACATCACCGCTCTAGAGGAGATCTGCATGGAGGAATGGGCCAAAATACCAGCAACAGTGTGTGAAAACCTTGTGAAGACTTACAGAAAACGTTTGACCTCTGTCATTGCCAACAAAGGATATATAACAAAGTATTGAGATTAAATTTTGTTATTGACCAAATACTTATTTTCCACCATAATTTGCAAAGGAATTCTTAAAAAATCCTACAATGTGATTTTTTCTGGATTTTTTTTCTTATTTTGTCTCTCATAGTTGAGGTATACCTATGATGAAAATTACAAGCCTCTCTCATCTTTTTAAGTGGGAGAATTTGCACAATTGGTGGCTGACTAAATACTTTTTTGCCCCACTGTACGTTTTAGACACCATATTGCCTATTTTTGCTCTATTTCGACAACAAAAATAATTCCATACACAGTTTTGCGTCTCTGACTCTGAGCAATGACGTGTTTCATTCCTTGAATTAACCGTTTAAATGATTTTGTTCAACCGCAATGACTCACTTATGAGTGACTTGCTGACACCTACTGGCGGTTCTAATTTAACATTTAAAGTATCTTTTGATTTATTTATTTTTTTATTTCAAATGACTATTTAACATTTTCGACCCTGGCATGGAGCACAAAACCAGTTTTAAGTCGCTGGGGTATATTTGTAGCAATAGCCAACAATACATTGTATGGGTTAAAATTATACATTTTTCTTTTATGCCAAAAATCATTAGCATATTAAGTAAAGATCATGTTCCATTAATATATTTCGTAAATTTCCTACTGTAAATATATAAAAACTAAGAGCTTAATTTGAACAATTTAAAGGAGATTTTCTCAATATTTGGATTTTTTGCACCCTCAGATTCCAGATTTTCAAATATTGTCCTATCCTTACAAACCATACATCAATGGAAATATGATTTATTCAGCTTTCAGATGATGTGTAAATCGCAATTTAGTAAAATGGGCCCTTATGGTTGTGTGGTTCAGGGTCACATTTTATGCCTTATTTATCAAAACATTATTTCTGCATTTGGAACTGCAGGATAAATGCATTCATGTCAGTGTGTAAATACATCTATGCCACTTCAGATGAAGCTTCTGTGTTTCCTCTGCATTGCAAAGATGAATTTTGTTGATACTGATTTAATTTGCCTGGTAACAGCCCAAATGTCTTATTATTCTAATTAACCGATTCATTTAATTAAAAACACAGTTTGATATTTATAGGCCCATATCCCAGGTGTGTCAAACTCAGTTCCTGGAGGGCCACAGCCCTAAAGAGTTTAGTTCCAACCCTGCTCCAATACACACATTTGTAGTTTTCAAATAAGCCTAAATGATTAGATTAGCTGGATCAGATGTGTTTAATTAGGGTAATATCTAAACTGTGTAGGGCTGTGGCCCTCCAGGTACTGAGTTTAACACCTTTGGTCTATCCCATTTTTCCCTCCCATTGTTAAAATGTAACTAAGTAATTTTTACTCTGAGTAAATTTTAAATGAGCTACTTTTACTTGAGTATATTTTTAGACTGGTACTTTTACTTGTACTTAAGTAAAATTTCAGTAATGTAATGGTACTTTTACTTGAGTAGAATATTTTTGTACTCTTTCCACCTCTGCTGCTGGTATGTGATGGATTCTAATGGTGGGATGTTAAATCCTATTGAGAAAATGACCAAAACGCACTATAAAAAGGAATTTTGTAATAGTTTTACTGGTAAAAGCTAATGGTTCATAATGGTATTTTAATGGAAACCATTGGAATTTCTGTGATGGTTTCTATTTGGCGTCTATTGTTTTTATTTTTTTTTTAGCAGGGAATGCAGATAAATTTTCACAGACTTCTATCATATTTACCAAGGGTGCCGATATTTTTGGCCATCACTGTATGCTTGTATTGAGATAATGCTAGATTTCCTCTGGGCTTTTTTACCTGTCATAGTAGAGCGTCCCCTTCAGGTTTTTCAACTCTACTTTACTTTTAGTCATTTAGGAGATGCTTTTATCCAGAGCGACTTACAAATAAGAAAAAAGTAACTAAAGTTATAAGTTAAAATTCTATAAATACATACACATTTAAGAAAATAAATAAATAAAATAAAAATGACAAATGCATATAACAACATTCTAAAACTAAACATGTAAATGAAAACAAAAAATAAAACTAAAAACTAGTCAATATTAAAGAGGTCCTATTGTACTTTTTGAATTTTTGAATTTTAGTCAGTGTGTAGTTTGTATGTTTGGGCATAAAACGGTCTACAAAGTTACACATCTCAAAGTCCACTCCAAAGGGAGATATTTAATTTTTTTTAAATCCCTTTTCAAGAGCTACAGCGAACGGCTCGTTTGGACTAAAAAGTTGTTTTCCTGTATTTGTGATATCACAAATTGTAAATTTGTAACACAATTGTAACTCTAGAGCCCCTCAAGGTCTACAGGTTGCAACCCTTTTTTTAGTCCAATCAGTCCTTTCTGTGGACTGGAATATACCTATACCCTCTGGATTAGTATCACCAAATCCTTTCTGGATTGCTCTATTTGGGCCTTACTGGCAGCTCTTCAATGTGGTATGTACCTTTCAACTTAAAACTCAAACCTCAAGTCCTGCAAGTTGGGTGCCATGTTACTTGGTGTGTTCTTTAGTCCTAAACCTTTAACCCTATGATTATTCAGGTAGGGCAAGGATAGTCAAATATAGCCTAAACCATGAAGCACTCACCCGCCCACAGGTTGAAGTCCTTTAGGAATTATGTAGAAGACTCCCTTGTGGTGGTTCTTGTTTGAGGTTCAGTTCACAGTTAAAAGTAAAGTCTAACAGGATGCAATAGTAACAATAACATCTCTTAATTTATTGGTTATAATACAAAGCAGTTAATGCAAAAAAAAAAAAACCCTGCAAAGTTACAAGTTCTAGAATCAAACTCTAAGCAGCAATATTGGAGATGCTAGTAGTTGGGGTTGCAACATGCTCTCTTCACCCCTGTGTACCCTCTTGTCAACCTTTGTGGTTGATTTCATAGCATTAGCTCATAAGCCTGTCTTTCACAACTGTTGCTTACTCATTCTAAATAAGGAAGTTTTGCAATTGCAAGCATCTTTATCTCAAAACATATATGGCATTACACTTAAAACAAGTAAACAACATAACTTTGAAATGGGTAAAGAGCAATATAATTGTTCATATCCAAAACAACATGTAAATATAAATGTCTATCTGCACTACAGTAATGTAAACATGTAAATATAAATTACTTGTAATTTATTTTTGTCTTATTTTCTACAGGGTTCAGGTCAGAGGACTGGAATGGCCATAGCAGAAGCTTGGTTTTGTGCTCAGTGACCCTTTTTTGTGTTGTATTTGAGGTTTGTGTTTGGATTGTTGTCCTGGTGGAAGATTCAAACATGGCTCATTATAAGATTTCTAACAGAGTCAGTCACTTGTTTATTTTTTTATCTATTGGTATTTGATAGAATCCATGATGCTATGTGTCTAAACAATATGTCCAGGACCTACAGCAGAAATATAGGCCCACAACATCAAAAATACAGCAGTATATTTCATTGTACACATGGGGTACTTTTTTATCCCCGTGTTCACCAAACCCATCTTGAGTGTTTGCTGCTAAAAAGGTGTTTTTTAGTTTTTTGTTTTATCTGACCATAGAAGCCAGTTCCATTTGAAGTTGCAGTCGTGTCTGATAACTGAATATGCAGAAGTTTGTTTTTGGATGAGCTAGGATAATATTTCTTGAAACCCTCCCAAACAAAAATGTGGTGATGTAGGTGCTGTTTGAATTTTTTTTTTTTTTTTATGTTTTATAACCAAGAGACTCAATTATTTTCTGCAATTCTCCAGCTGTGGTCCTTAGGGAGTCTTTAGCCACTCAAACTCTCCTCCTCCCTGTGCATTAGGACGATATAGACACATGTCCGCTTCCAGGCAGATTCATACAATTTTATGTTCATGTTACAATTTTAACAGATCATACAGTCTGTTAAAATGCGTTTAGAATGATCACGAAATTGAAGATATAGAAGCAGAAAATGTATATATTTATATAATTTAATATAGTAAGTCAACATCACATGAAGAATGCCGTTTTTCTCAAAAAATCACCATGATTACATAGGCCTGTAGTTTTTCTTTTTACAACAGTACAAAAAACAAGAAGTTAATTAAGAGACTTACAGTGGAGCAAAAAAGTATTTTTTTGCATTTTTGTGCAAAAGCACAATTGGTCAGCCACCAATTGTGCAAGTTCTCCCACTTAAAAAGATGAGAGAGGCCTGTAATTTTCATCATAGGTATACCTCAACTATGAGAGACAAAATAAGAAAAAGAAATCCAGAAAATCACATTGTAGGATTTTTAAAGAATTTATTAGCAAATTATGGTGGAAAATAAGTATTTGGTCACCTACAAACAAGCAAGATTGCTGGCTCTCACAGACCTGTAACTTCTTCTTTAAGAGGCTCCTCTGTCCTCCACTCGTTACCTGTATTAATGGCATCTGTTTGAACTCGTTATCAGTATAAAATACACCTGTCCACAACCTCAAACAATCACACTCCAAACTCCACTATGGCCAAGACCAAAGAGCTGTCAAAGGACACCAGAAACAAAATTGTAGACCTGCACCAGGCTGGGAAGACTGAATCTGCAATAGGTAAGCAGCTTGGTGTGAAGAAATCAACTGTGGGAGTAATTATTAGAAAATGGAAGACATACAAGACCACTGATAATCTCCCTCGATCTGGGGCTCCACGCAAGCTCTCACCCCGTGGGGTCAAAATGATCACAAGAACTGTGAGCAAAAATCCCAGAACCACACGGGGGGACCTAGTGAATGACCTGCAGAGAGCTGGGACCAAAGTAACAAAGGCTACCATCAGTAACACACTGCGCCGCCAGGGACTTAAATCTTGCAGTGCCAGACGTGTCCCCCTGCTTAAGCCAGTACATGTCCAGGCCCGTCTGAAGTTTGCTAGAGAGCATTTGGATGATCCAGAAGAGGATTGGGAGAATGTCATATGGTCAGATGAAACCAAAATAGAACTTTTTGGTAAAAACTCAACTTGTCGTGTTTGGAGGAGAAAGAATGCTGAGTTGCATCCAAAGAACACCATACCTACTGTGAAGCATGGGGGTGGAAACATCATGCTTTGGAGCTGTTTTTCTGCAAAGGGACCAGGACGAATGAGCTGTGTAAAGGAAAGAATGAATGGGGCCATGTATCGTGAGATTTTGAGTGAAAACCTCCTTCCATCAGCAAGGGCATTGAAGATGAAACGTGGCTGGGTCTTTCAGCATGACAATGATCCCAAACACACCGCCCGGGCAACGAAGGAGTGGCTTCGTAAGAAGCATTTCAAGGTCCTGGAGTGGCCTAGCCAGTCTCCAGACCTCAACCCCATAGAAAATCTTTGGAGGGAGTTGAAAGTCCGTGTTGCCCAGCGACAGCACCAAAACATCACCGCTCTAGAGGAGATCTGCATGGAGGAATGGGCCAAAATACCAGCAACAGTGTGTGAAAACCTTGTGAAGACTTACAGAAAACGTTTGACCTCTGTCATTGCCAACAAAGGATATATAACAAAGTATTGAGATTAAATTTTGTTATTGACCAAATACTTATTTTCCACCATAATTTGCAAAGGAATTCTTAAAAAATCCTACAATGTGATTTTTTCTGGATTTTTTTTCTTATTTTGTCTCTCATAGTTGAGGTATACCTATGATGAAAATTACAAGCCTCTCTCATCTTTTTAAGTGGGAGAATTTGCACAATTGGTGGTTGACTAAATACTTTTTTGCCCCACTGTACGTTTTAGACACCATATTGCCTATTTTTGCTCTATTTCGACAACAAAAATAATTCCATACACAGTTTTGCGTCTCTGACTCTGAGCAATGACGTGTTTCATTCCTTGAATTAACCGTTTAAATGATTTTGTTCAACCGCAATGACTCACTTATGAGTGACTTGCTGACACCTACTGGCGGTTCTAATTTAACATTTAAAGTATCTTTTGATTTATTTATTTTTTAATTTCAAATGACTATTTAACATTTTCGACCCTGGCATTGAGCACAAAACCAGTTTTAAGTCGCTGGGGTATATTTGTAGCAATAGCCAACAATACATTGTATGGGTTAAAATTATACATTTTTCTTTTATGCCAAAAATCATTAGCATATTAAGTAAAGATCATGTTCCATTAATATATTTTGTAAATTTCCTACTGTAAATATATAAAAACTAAGAGCTTAATTTGAACAATTTAAAGGAGATTTTCTCAATATTTGGATTTTTTGCACCCTCAGATTCCAGATTTTCAAATATTGTCCTATCCTAACAAACCATACATCAATGGAAATATGATTTATTCAGCTTTCAGATGATGTGTAAATCGCAATTTAGTAAAATGGGCCCTTATGGTTGTGTGGTTCAGGGTCACATTTTATGCCTTATTTATCAAAACATTATTTCTGCATTTGGAACTGCAGGATAAATGCATTCATGTCAGTGTGTAAATACATCTATGCCACTTCAGATGAAGCTTCTGTGTTTCCTCTGCATTGCAAAGATGAATTTTGTTGATACTGATTTAATTTGCCTGGTAACAGCCCAAATGTCTTATTATTCTAATTAACCGATTCATTTAATTAAAAACACAGTTTGATATTTATAGGCCCATATCCCAGGTGTGTCAAACTCAGTTCCTGGAGGGCCACAGCCCTAAAGAGTTTAGTTCCAACCCTGCTCCAATACACACATTTGTAGTTTTCAAATAAGCCTAAATGATTAGATTAGCTGGATCAGATGTGTTTAATTAGGGTAATATCTAAACTGTGTAGGGCTGTGGCCCTCCAGGTACTGAGTTTAACACCTTTGGTCTATCCCATTTTTCCCTCCCATTGTTAAAATGTAACTAAGTAATTTTTACTCTGAGTAAATTTTAAATGAGCTACTTTTACTTGAGTATATTTTTAGACTGGTACTTTTACTTGTACTTAAGTAAAATTTCAGTAATGTAATGGTACTTTTACTTGAGTAGAATATTTTTGTACTCTTTCCACCTCTGCTGCTGGTATGTGATGGATTCTAATGGTGGGATGTTAAATTCTATTGAGAAAATGACCAAAACGCACTATAAAAAGGAATTTTGTAATAGTTTTACTGGTAAAAGCTAATGGTTCATAATGGTATTTTAATGGAAACCATTGGAATTTCTGTGATGGTTTCTATTTGGCGTCTATTGTTTTTATTTTTTTTTTAGCAGGGAATGCAGATAAATTTTCACAGACTTCTATCATATTTACCAAGGGTGCCGATATTTTTGGCCATCACTGTATGCTTGTATTGAGATAATGCTAGATTTCCTCTGGGCTTTTTTACCTGTCATAGTAGAGCGTCCCCTTCAGGTTTTTCAACTCTACTTTACTTTTAGTCATTTAGGAGATGCTTTTATCCAGAGCGACTTACAAATAAGAAAAAAGTAACTAAAGTTATAAGTTAAAACTCTATAAATACATACACATTTAAGAAAATAAATAAATTAAATAAAAATGACAAATGCATATAACAACATTCTAAAACTAAACATGTAAATGAAAACAAAAAATAAAACTAAAAACAAGTCAATATTAAAGAGGTCCTATTGTACTTTTTGAATTTTTGAATTTTAGTCAGTGTGTAGTTTGTATGTTTGGGCATAAAACGGTCTACAAAGTTACACATCTCAAAGTCCACTCCAAAGGGAGATATTTAATTTTTTTTAAATCCCTTTTCAAGAGCTACAGCGAACGGCTCGTTTGGACTAAAAAGTTGTTTTCCTGTATTTGTGATATCACAAATTGTAAATTTGTAACACAATTGTAACTCTAGAGCCCCTCAAGGTCTACAGGTTGCAACCCTTTTTTTAGTCCAATCAGTCCTTTCTGTGGACTGGAATATACCTATACCCTCTGGATTAGTATCACCAAATCCTTTCTGGATTGCTCTATTTGGGCCTTACTGGCAGCTCTTCAATGTGGTATGTACCTTTCAACTTAAAACTCAAAACTCAAGTCCTGCAAGTTGGGTGCCATGTTACTTGGTGTGTTCTTTAGTCCTAAACCTTTAACCCTATGATTATTCAGGTAGGGCAAGGATAGTCAAATATAGCCTAAACCATGAAGCACTCACCCGCCCACAGGTTGAAGTCCTTTAGGAATTATGTAGAAGACTCCCTTGTGGTGGTTCTTGTTTGAGGTTCAGTTCACAGTTAAAAGTAAAGTCTAACAGGATGCAATAGTAACAATAACATCTCTTAATTTATTGGTTATAATTAGTGGTGGGCCGTTATCGGCGTTAACGTGCTGCGTTAACGCGAGACTCTTATCGGCGATAAAAAAAATATCGCCGTTAATCTATTCTCAAAGTTGGGTTGGGAGCTGGGTCTATACTACGCAAGCTATGATGACTTTCACCCTGATATTTTAGCGCGGATGTATACCTAGCCGAATTGCACTGTAGGGGGCGAGAACGAGTCTTCGAACTAGAGGCTCGCAGTCCGTGATGGACAGATTGTTAACGGCTGGTCTATGTGGTAATACAATCGGACAGGACATCCAAACGCTCACCTATCATTCATCAACCTCAAATATGGCTTTTCATCTGAAAGATGTATGTAGTAGCAACTTTACATGGCCGCTCAATATGATGTTAACCTAGAGAAATGTGCGCTATTGAAGTGTTTGTGTGGAAGCGCGTTTGCTGCAGGACAGGCTCCGGTGCGTCACTTGCTCTTAAAATCTCCGTCATTCTTGGTCATACAGATAAAAGTAGCCTAATACATCTTTCGAATCTGTAAAGACTCTACGTTTATTTGTGTGCACTCAGAATAACAACGAAACGTTGCGCTTTTAAGCAAACAGGATGCGCTTTAGGTCTCATGTGAACTTGATAATTCACTCCCGTGTCACCCTCTGCTTCGAACCTGTGTGTATGCCTAACGTTACTGTGAAATTACCACATCAGACGTGACGTGCTAACATGGATGCAGCTATATCAAAGAGTATGGTATTCTATACTCTTTGGCTATATGAAGCCGCCGGGTTTGCTTCAGGGAAAATCTATTTTTAAGAAGCTTCCCAATGGAAACTGTAAACAGTTCATCACGACCTCTTATGTAGGCCTACAGTTCAAAATTCATGTTTAACTGAATAAACAGTTAGTAAACACAAGTTCATCTTATTGAACATAGTTTATTTTCATCACCAATTATCATAGTAGAACAGCTTTCTCAAGCAGTTTGTGATGCATTTTGGAAACAGGAGATGAGCTCCTGGTCTAATGCGCCACCTGGCTTGAGAAACCCGTTCTCAAAGACTTACTTTTAGTCATTATTTGGGTAGCACACATATTCTGAATGCCTTCGGCAGAATTCAAATGAGCCATTTTAATCTAGATTAATTCCAAAATTAATCTAGATTAATCTAGATTAATTCCTAAATTAATCTAGATTAATCTAGATTAAAAAAATTAATCTATGCCCACCCCTAGTTATAATACAAAGCAGTTAATGCAAAAAAAAAAAACCCTGCAAAGTTACAAGTTCTAGAATCAAACTCTAAGCAGCAATATTGGAGATGCTAGTAGTCGGGGTTGCAACATGCTCTCTTCACCCCTGTGTACCCTCTTGTCAACCTTTGTGGTTGATTTCATAGCAATAGCTCATAAGCCTGTCTTTCACAACTGTTGCTTACTCATTCTAAATAAGGAAGTTTTGCAATTGCAAGCATCTTTATCTCAAAACATATATGGCATTACACTTAAAACAAGTAAACAACATAACTTTGAAATGGGTAAAGAGCAATATAATTGTTCATATCCAAAACAACATGTAAATATAAATGTCTATCTGCACTACAGTAATGTAAACATGTAAATATAAATTACTTGTAATTTATTTTTGTCTTATTTTCTACAGGGTTCAGGTCAGAGGACTGGAATGGCCATAGCAGAAGCTTGGTTTTGTGCTCAGTGACCCTTTTTTGTGTTGTATTTGAGGTTTGTGTTTGGATTGTTGTCCTGGTGGAAGATTCAAACATGGCTCATTATAAGATTTCTAACAGAGTCAGTCACTTGTTTATTTTTTTATCTATTGGTATTTGATAGAATCCATGATGCTATGTGTCTAAACAATATGTCCAGGACCTACAGCAGAAATATAGGCCCACAACATCAAAAATACAGCAGTATATTTCATTGTACACATGGGGTACTTTTTTATCCCCGTGTTCACCAAACCCATCTTGAGTGTTTGCTGCTAAAAAGGTGTTTTTTAGTTTTTTGTTTTATCTGACCATAGAAGCCAGTTCCATTTGAAGTTGCAGTCGTGTCTGATAACTGAATATGCAGAAGTTTGTTTTTGGATGAGCTAGGATAATATTTCTTGAAACCCTCCCAAACAAAAATGTGGTGATGTAGGTGCTGTTTGAATTTTTTATTTTTTTTAATGTTTTATAACCAAGAGACTCAATTATTTTCTGCAATTCTCCAGCTGTGGTCCTTAGGGAGTCTTTAGCCACTCAAACTCTCCTCCTCCCTGTGCATTAGGACGATATAGACACATGTCCGCTTCCAGGCAGATTCATACAATTTTATGTTGATTGGACATTCTAATTTCATGTTCATAATCACCCTGGATTGCTCAAAATTGTGAATATGAATCGGAATATTTATATGAATCGGCGATATTTCACTCATAATAATTTCTAGAGGTGCCAATAATTGTGTCCAACGTGTATTTGAGAAAAACATTTATTTCATACTGATATTTCCCCTCATTTAAAAATCTTTTTAATCCAATGAAAGGTTAGTATTTGTGATTTTTTTTATTATTCTGAGCTGTTTCAACTGAAATAAACTTACACTGACTGATCTTAAAATATATCGGTGCAATTTATCGGTGCCTTTGTTTTGTCTCAAGATGCACACCAGTAATGTTTTTTCTAAGGCATGTTAATAAAAATTACTTAAATGTCCTAATTGAAGTGTGGCCTAATCCTGGCTTAGTCTAAACCCTGTCTGTGAAACCGGACCTACAAGATTTTTGCCAAATAAGCAGTGCTTAATTTGTAAATTTCGAGGTCTTGGAAACAAAGCGGGGTGACGTATCCGGTATGTGATTAGAGGTGGGAGAGGTAATGGAGCATTCGGCTGATCACATTGGTGGACCAGCTTAAAATGCATATTGCATGTACATTTATTTTTCAAATGAATGTTTCTCAAAAAGTGATTTTTTTTTTTATATCGCGTCCTATTATTTCACGAGAGGGAGTCGCATGCCTCACTCTGTTGGTATTCAGTGGTAGCGGGCGAGAGTCAGTGATAAACAGAAATAAAAACTTCCAAAAACACAAAGTCATGGTAAATGATTGTGTTTGTGGAGGTTGCACAAATTCCAGCCTGTCAGGATATAGAGTCCACAGGTTTTAACAAGAAATAGGACGGTATCTTTCGGGCCTCTGTGCGTTTATGCTGCTGAAAAGACGGGACTTCACTAATGCATCTGCTTCAAACAACACTTTGTGTGTGAGTTAGCGATCACTTTATCATCCCGGTGATATGATGCAGTTCAACATGGGAAACCGAAGCAAGAAGCGAGTGAGACTCCGGGCTGGTGCGGTTTCTTCATCGGGTCCCGGTCAGTCAGTCTGTGTCCGGCGGGAGACATGATGCTCACGGATCCGTCAGAGATGCTGCTCCACAAAAATGTCAACTGTGCTCCGTACGTCTTGTTTTTTTTTTTACATTTGGTAACTACTAAATCAGTGAACATAATTATTTAAATAATGAGACATAACGAGAGATGTATAAGTTGTTGTAAAGCACTGCAGCTAGCGTGTAAGCATTAGCAATATTATATTTTTTTTAAACCATGTAAAAACTTATGAGAAGGAATAGCTGGTAAGATTCAAGATTTCAATATTCAAGATTTATTTGTCACATACACAATTATACAGGATATAAACAGCTATTAAATGTAAGTCAGGTCTGCTCCATGGACAGTGCAATTATATGTAACACAAGAGAATATACATATATAGGTATGAAAGAAAAATTAAGTAAAAAATAAGAATAGAAAAATAAAATATAATAGAAAATGTGCAATAAAATAAAATGAGCAGGACAGTATACTGTAGACTTAATAAATGATAATATAAGTAGGGATGTGCAAGAGGAATGTGCAAACAGGTTGCACAGGGTATGTACATAACAGCAATACGGATGGTGGAGAATAATGAATATCTGACTGATTATTAAATGGAGTCATGTTGATGTTATGAGTTTGAGTTTAGGAGCCTGATGGCCTGAGGGAAGAAGCTCCTCCTAAGTCTCTCAGTTTTTGCCATCATGCTCCGGAAGCGCTTGCCAGATAGCAGTAAAATGAAGAGACAGTTACCAGAGTGATTTGAGTCTTTGATGATTTTGACAACTCTGCTTTTGCAGTGTTTGAGGTAGATGACCTGCAGAGGGGGGAGAGCAGACCCTGAGATGCGCTCAGTTAAGCGCGCAAATCTCTGCAGAGCTTTGTAGTCCTGATTGGAGCCATTTCCATACCACAATGAGATGCACTGAATCAATACACTTTCTATGGCCCCTGAATAGAAAGTTTTCAGGATTGCTGGTGAGACCCTGAATTTCCTCAGCTGTCGCAGATGATACAGTCTTTGCCTGGCTTTCTTAACCTGTGTTTGAATGTGTGCAGTCCAAGTCAGGTCCTCTGAGATGTTTACACCAAGGTACTTGAAGCTGCTCACCCTCTCCACAGGGTCCCACTGATCAGAAGGGCGGTGTAGGGCCACTGCTGTCTCTTCCTGAAGTCCATGATCAACTCTTTAGTTTTACTCACGTTCAGAGAGAGACAGTTGTCCTGTCACCATGATGTAAGTCTCTCTACCTCATCCAAGTATGCGGTCTCATCATGGTTGGAAATGAGGCCCAGAACCACAGCATCATCAGCAAATTTGACAATAGAAGTGGATCTGTGAGAGGACACGCAGGTCTGCCCCACTTGAGGTCTGCCGGTGAGGAAATCTTGAATCCAGTCACAGAGTGAAAAGTTTAGGCCGAGGTCTGTGAGCTTAAAACTAGCTTGATGGGGACTATAGTATTGAAAGCTGAGCTATAGTCAATGAATAGCAGCCTTACATAGTTCCCATTTTTGCTATCAATGTGTGTGAGGGAAGAGTGCAGGACGTGAGAGATATCATCATCAGTAGATCTATGGTTGTGGGTTCGATTCCCAGGGAACACACTTACTTATGAAAAATGTATAACCTGAATGTAATTGTAAGTCGCTTTGGATAAAAGCGTCTGCTAAATGCATAAATGTAAATGTAAATGTACTCCAGGTCACCACAGGCTCCAACACTGCACTGTCTGTCTTCCACTACACCTGCTGCCCTTTCCAGATCCCTCCAGAAGATCAACAAGTTCAGGCTGTTGGCTTATATCTAGCACAGCATTCAAGATTTAATACACTTTAACAACACATTAGCGTTTTACCCAGACTGAAAGATTGTTCAATGTTTTTAAATGGGTCAGATGGTATATTTTTATTTTGGTAGTATATGTTTGGGATATCTATCTATCTATCTATCTATCTATCTATCTATCTATCTATCTATCTATCTATCTATCTATCTATCTATATATGAAGAGCTCTTTTCCAAAACGCGATAAACGGCAAATTAAAAAAAAATGAGTTCGTCATGCCATTTTGCTGTGTACTGAACCTATTCACTGCTCCATCAATGTTTCATGCCAAATCGCTATATTTCCTTGTTTAAAATGTACCTCACTCTCCTGACCTCACAAAGAGGCGCTCTAGCGACTGATGCTAAAAGCTGTAGCTTTTGGTGTTCCTTGTTAGAGCGCCCGCCTCCCGCGCCGGAAACCCGGGTTCGAGACCCGCTCTGTGTGATGGTGCGGACCCGGGGGGGTTTAACAATCATTGTTTAACATGTTCAGACTGAGCCAACAGACCATTTTAACATGATAAATTGAATATTAACAAAATGTATGGGTCTAGGTTTCCTGTAGCTCAACTGGTAGAGCATGGCGTTAGCAATGCCAAGATCATGGGTTCAATTCCAGGTTCAAGGTTCTTTATTATTCGTCACATACACAATCATACAAGTATAATCAGTAGTGAAATGCAAGTAGAATTGAAGAAAAATACAGCATTTACATGAGGAAAGGGAGGAGAAAAAAATAATCCCCAGACTATGCTCCTTGGGGAGTACAGTGTGAGAACAGGAAAAACACCTCAGCAACACAAAAGCACATACACGACATAGCCACAGGGGAAGTGAATCTGGCCCAGCAAGCAGCCATCTGATCCCGCAGCCACTGATCCGGCGCTGGTCAGACCCGCTTGACCAGGCCAGCGGATCGAAGCGAACAGAGGCGAATGGTCGGGGGGGGGGCAATGTCTGTAGGGTGGGGGAGGAACGCAAGAGTGTCTCACTGCATTGCACTCCCGGGGTTTATTCCAGCAACAGCCTTGCCAAGGCCACTGTAGGGGAGCCAGAAAAAGATAAGATTGTTTTGTCTTTGGGGTGAGTAAACATTCCAATTTTTGCAGGCTACTCTCTGTCCATTTTGGTCTCCATTTTAATCAATTTCCCTTTGTAAAGCCGTGAACTTCTCCTTGGTAGACTCCATATTGCGATTATAGTTCAGTCTCAATGCTGACCGCTCTTCCTACAGCTTCAATCATACGGGCAGCCTTGTGGGGCTTTGGACAGCTGTTCCCGTTTTCTGAATTCTTCGAAACCCAAGTTTCGATAGTGTCAATTGCATTAAGAGACCAGTTAATCCATAATATTTTAGTTTGGAGAGCAGTGCAGAGAGAGTCTCTCACGAGACAAGGGAGCAAAGCAGGGAAGATAAGGGTGAGGACGGGGAGAGAAAGCGACCGCCTCCGTTGAGAGCCAGAAGAGAAGGGAAAGCAAGAGCTGATAAAATGTAGAAACTGTAACTTGAATGCAATGTAAGTCACTTTGGATAAAAGCGTCTGCTAAATGCATAAATGTAAATGTAAAATGTAATGTAGGTAAAAAATGTCATTTTCATGAAAACTATTAAAATGGATTTATAGCGTTTTGGAAAAGAGCTCTTCATATATATATATATATATATATATATATATATATATATACAGATAGATAGATAGATAGATAGATAGATAGATAGATAGATAGATAGATAGATAGATAGGTAGATAGATAGATAGATAGATAGATAGATAGATAGATAGATAGATAGATAGATAGATAGATAGATAGATAGATAGATAGATCTAGTGCTATGAAATAATATTTATGATTTAGTGCTGTATAAATACAACTGAATTGAATTAACCATAAATGCAGATCTGCTTGATATATATCTGATGTAAACTTCATAAACAAGTTTTTAAACAGTAAGATAATTTGTGATTGTGATCATTTTTTTATTGATTGCCAACAAAATGGGGCCATTCAAAACCCTTATAAAGTCCTCCTTCCTCTGTAAACGGTCTTCTAATGGCTGACACAACACATGCAGTTAAGGGCTGCTCAGAACATCATAGGCCCAGCGGACAACTTGTCTGTATGCCATCAATATTGATTGTCTTATACCAGGGGTTTTCAAACTGTGGGGCGCCAGCACGTGTCAAGTGGGGCGCGAGAATCAATTAATTCAGAGACATTCCCTTGAGAATGTATAAATATGAGCTAGCAAACCTTTAACCATCCACTAGGGGGCAATCTGACTCCTGACGTTAGAGTTGGCTGGAGTATCAGTAAGATGATTTACGGTTAGTCGTGTCAGAAATCCAACTATGGATTGGCATGTTGTTATTTCAGACACAGCCATCACATTGAATCAGGTAAACTGGTTATATTTTTATGTTTCAGTATAATCATGCACGCTATACCAGCAGGGGCGGTTCTAAACCATTTTTAGGTGGGTTTCAGCCCCCCAAAACTATATTAACGATCAGGCCAGCGCTGCTTCCTCAAGAAAGTGTTTCATCCTCACGTGTTTTGTCTTGTTAGTTTAAACATAAAAGTAATTTTAAGCCCAAGACATCATAATGCGGTACTCACTCGCTGTTTCTATGCTCGCTGCGCGTACACCTGAAGCGCCCGAACAGACAGCAGGTGATTACCAATGACTTGAGGCAGTGGTTCTCAACCTTTTTTTCCACCGGGTGCACTATGGTCCAAGTGCAAGTCTCACGGGCCACACGCATGTTATTTAAATATTACGTCATCAATACAAACCAACCAGATTTATAATATAATTTATAGCCTAAATATTATGATATCTGAATGTTTACATTTATTTAAATAAACAATTCTACTCACCAATAATAAAACACCTGATGCTGTCGGGAACCAATTTAGTGAAATTCTGCTAGAAAGGAGTAACAGTACAATGAAGTTGAGATTGTAAATTGCAGTCTGTAAGACGCGCACGGAAGCGTGACACGCGACATTGCAGAAAGTGTGCGTTCACAAATGTAGCCTATGTTGATCCAAATATGGAAATAATTTTCCAATTGAATAATCTGAAGTTCTCTCCAGAGATGTTTTGCCACATTTCTGTAATAAGGATGATTGCTGCGTTGTAGCTTATGGGTGTTTCTTTTGCCTGAACATCTTCAAGTGAGTGGCGGAGCAAACCGAAACAAAGTCCAGCTCTCTCCTCACCGCTGATGCAAGACTATTCTTGTTTGAATGCATTTCTTCACTGACATTTTCCACATTTCATTTTCTCTCTTAACAAATTTGTCCATTCTGATGCTCAATTCTACAGAACGAATGGCTGCTGATGACTATTTGAATTAATTCTGCCAAAGTGCGCGCTTGTAAGTGTTCGTTAAATGCGTAACACTAATTACGTGAGTACATAGGTCTGCTCATGTCAAATCAAATCAAAATCAAATCAAATCACTTTTATTGTCACATCACCACAGCACAAGTGCCTTGGTGAGTGAAATTCTTATGAGCGTGCTCCAGACAGTGCAAAAAAACAAAACAACAATTTATATATGGACAGTACATATTTACAGACTGTACAGAAGACAATGTGCAAAATACACATACATATACTCATTACACACAGTGTACTATAAAGACATACTTCGTTACCAATGCACCAATACACATTATCCACCGTATTTACACGTGTGCATTATGTCCACATCTATGCATAGTAATATGTGAAGGTGTAACAGATTATAATTTACAGTAGATTGGTTGTGCAACAGATTTCTGACTGTTCATTAGCCTGATAGCCTGGGGGAAAAAGCTGTCCCTCAGTCGGCTAGTGCGGGATCGGATGCTACGGAAACGTCGCCCTGAGGGCAGCAGAAAGAGCAGACTGTGGGACGGGTGGCTGGAGTCTTTGATAATCCTCCAGGCTTTCCTTGTACACCGCCTGGTGTAGATATCCTGGAGGGAGGGAAGCTCACCTCCAACAATGTGGCGGGCAGTTTGCACGACCCTTTGCAGAGCCCTGCGGTTGCCAGCGGTGCTGTTTCCAAACCAGGCGGTGATGCAGCCGGTCAGGATGCTCTCCACAGTGCACGTGTAGAAGGATCTGAGGATTCTGGGGCTCGTTCCAAACTTCCTCAGCCGTCTCAGGAAGAAGAGACGCTGATGTGCCTTCTTCAGCACTGCATCTGTGTGAGCAGACCATGTAAGATCCTCGGTGATGTGAACGCCGAGGAACTTACGGCTGTTAATCCGCTCCACAGGTGTCTTGTCGATGGTGATGGGTGTGTGTTCTCTGCTCTGTCTCCTGTAATCCACCACCAGCTCCTTGGTCTTGTCGATGTTGAGTGAGAGGTGGTTCTCCTGACACCATTTTTTCAGGGTACTCACCTCCTCTCTGTAGGCCGTCTCATCGTTGTCGGTGATCAGGCCTATCACCGTTGTGTCGTCTGCAAATTTGACGATGACGTTGGAGCTGTGTGTTTCTGTACAGTCGTGTGTGTACAGGGAGTACAGGAGTGGGCTGAGGACACAGCCTTGAGGAGCGCCAGTGTTGAGGATCAGGGGAGATGAGGTGTTGTTGCCCATTCTGACCACCTGACTTCTGCCTGTCAGGAAGTCCAGGATCCAGCTGCACAGAGATCTGTTCAGTCCCAGAGTCTGGAGCTTCGCAACCAGTGTGGCAGGCACTATGGTGTTAAATGCCGAGCTATAATCCACGAACAGCATCCTCACATAGGTGTTCCTCACATAGCTTCTCAAAACACTTGCTGAAGATGGGTGTCAGAGCAACGGGCCTCCAGTCATTCAAGCATGTGATTTTATTTTTCTTTGGTATGGGCACAATGGTGGATTTTTTGAAGCATGAGGGAACCATGGACAGAGAGAGGGACAGATTGAAAATGTCTGTAAAAACCCCGGCTAGCTGGAAAGCGCATGCTTTGAGCACACGGCCTGGTATATCATCAGGTCCCACGGCTTTTCGGATGTTCAACCGTTTGAAGGATCGGGTTACATCCGCGACAGAAAGGGAGAGTGGACTGACCTCTTCTGCAGAAGCCGCAGCAGCGCTCTCTGTGTGGGCGGTGTTATCAGCCTCGAAACGAGCATAAAAGGTGTTGAGCTCGTCCGGTAGAGAGGCGGCAATGTTCACAGTAGCTGGTTTATTCCCTTTAAAGCCTGTGATGTTGTTGATGCCCTGCCACATGCTTCTTGGGTTGTTGTTGTTGAAATGTTCTTCAACTTTGTTTTCGTATTGTCGTTTGGCTACTTTGATGGATCTCCTGAGATCGTAACTGGCTTGTTTCCGATCGTCAGTGTTTCCAGATTTAAAGGCAGATGTCCGCGCTGACAAGGCTGATCGAACATCGCTGTTAATCCATGGTTTTTGGTTGGGGTAGATGCGGATTGTTTTGGTCGGAACTACATCATCTATACACTTCCTGATGAAACATGTTACGGAATCTGAATACGCCTCTATGTCGTCATCAGACGCTGCCCGGAACTTGTCCCAGTCCACGTGATCAAAACAGTCCTGTAGTGTAGCGTCCGATTGGTCTGACCAGCATTGTATTGTCCTGAGGGCGGGTGCTTCACGTTTCAGTTTCTGCCTATAAGCAGGCAGGAGCAGAACGGAAGAGTGATCCGATTTACCGAAAGGTGGGCGGGGGAGGGACTTGTATGCTTCCTGGAAGGGGGAGTAACAATGGTCGAGAATACGATCTCCACGCGTGTTGATGGTGATGTGTTGAAAATATTTTGGAGCTATTGTTCTGAAGTTGGCTTTATTAAAGTCCCCCATAATAATGAACGCTACATCTGGGTTCGCGGTTTCCTGCTCACTTATATTCCCGTACAGTTCCTTGAGTGCCTGGTCTGTGTTGGCTTGGGGGGGATATAAACAGCTGTGATTATGATCGCTGTAAATTCCCTCGGTAGCCAGAATGGTCGACACAGAAGCAAATGAAATTCCAGATCAGGGGAGCAGAAGGATTTAATAGAGTGTATGTTCCTTTCATCACACCAAGAGTTGTTGATATAGAAACAAACAACTCCGCCTCTGCTTTTCCCTGTGAGCTCCTTTGCTCTATCCGAGCGGTGCACGGAGAAGCCCGTGAGCTCGATGGCTGAGTCTGGAACCATAGCAGACATCCAGGTTTCTGTGAGGCAAATAACACAGCAGTCCCTTGTTTCTCGTTGGTATGAGATGCGCGCCCACAGTTCACAGAGTTTGTTATCCAGTGACTGAACGTTAGCCAGCAAAATTGTTGGGAGAGGAGGTCGGAAAGCACGGCGTCTCAGTCTGACGAGAACGCCAGCTCTCTTTCCTCTTTTTCGGCCTTTTTCCTCTTTTTCGGCGTCAGCGGCGTTTCCTTGATTGCACGACCCAGACAAAGGGCTCAGATGCAGTGTCTGTGAACAATCCACCGGCATTCAAGAACGCAAAGTCCGGTTTGCATTGCGCGACGGAGGAACCAATGTTTAAAAGTGTGTCTCTATCGTAGACAGTTATACTAACAACATCTAACACGTAAAACAACAAAAAAAAACAAATAAAACATACAAAAAAACTGTAAAGTTTTCCCGGAGCTTGCAACACGGCGGCCATTCTCGGCGCCATCTTTAGAGCTTTTTTGAAAATAATATAAGAAAAACTAAATTATTTCACATAACAAAAACACTAGCTTATATTTGTTTAGTACATTTTTAAATGAATGTAAAAACTAAAACTAATTGTCAAACTGAAATTTAATTTTTAATTATGTTCAACACATAAGACTGTAACATTCAGCATGGTGTGCCGCATTCGGATTCGTGACGGGCCACGGTTTGAGAATCGCTAAGCACTGTCGGTTGTTGTGCGTGAAAAGTAAACAGTAAAATAAACATCAAATGTACATCAATATAATGGATCCATGCATATCTTATGTAAATTATGTTAATCAAAAAGAGCTAAAGAAAAATAATTCACTGTTTTAATAGCTTTAATGGATATTTGTGTTTATGTTAGTAGTAGCCCTTTATTGTCACTAGTCACAAGTACCAGCGAAATTAGCCATCAACCTGTCCATACATACACAACATACATATGACAACGGGGTAGACAGAACAGGAAGACAGGGAATGGAAGAAAAATACAGCATTACATGAGAAGAGAGAGGAGAAAAAAAAAATTAACCCCCAGACTATGCTCCATTGGGGAGTACAGTGTGAGAACAGAAAAAAAACACCTCAGCACAAAAGCACATACACCATAGACACACGACTTTGCAACAGGGGGAAACATATCCAGCTCTGGCAAGCAGCCATCCGGTCCGGTGCCATTTATTTCGGCGCCGGTCGCAGACCCGCTTTGACAGCCTGACGGTACGAAGCGGCCGGAGGCAGTTGGTCGGGGGAGGGGGAGGAATGTCTGTAATCGGGGAGGGAGCAAGAGAGTCCCACTGCAGCGCTCTTCCCAGGGTAGTTATCCAGCACGGCCTTGGCCGAGGCCGGCTGGTACGGGGGAGCCAGAAAAGATAAGATTGATTTTGTTTTGTCTTTGGGGCGAACAGCTGCATACCTTCACAGCTGTTCTCTCTGTCCATTCTGGTCTCCAAAAGCATCAATTTTCACTTGCAAAGCCGTGAGCTTCATCGTGATAGAATCCATATTCCGGTTAATAGTCTCAGTCTCAATGCTGACCGCTCTTCCCACAGCTTCAATCAAAACGGGCAGCCTTGTGAGACTTTGGACAGCTGTTCCCGTCTTCTGAATTTTTCGATAACCCAGGCCAAAGCCTAATCCAATCAGCAAAATACCTGTTATCATGGTACCGAATAGGTAGATATCTTCAATGTCCTCCACGGAAAGAGCCGCCAGACATACGATTTGCCACCTCTCCCACGCATCCCTAACCCGGCTGCAAATGTCCCGTCAGGACAAACAGGTTCCCCAGAACCCAGACTTCTCATTGAGAAGATGGTGTCAATTGCACTGAGAGACCAGTTGATCAAATCCATAATCTTCTAGTTTGGAGAGCCGTGCAGAGAGAGTCTCTCAATAGATGAGACGAGACAAAAAGAGGCAAGCAGGGAAAATAAGGGAAGGGCGGGGAGTGAAAAAATGCGACTGCCTCCGTTGAGAGCCAAACGAGAGAGAAACGATATTTATTATTATTTTAATAAATAATAAAGTAATTCGGTGTGAATACAATAATAGGGGGGGGGGGGTGTTGGGGGGGGGCACGAGTGAAATTAGACAAACTTGGGGGGGCGCATGTCCTAAAAGGTTGAAAACCCCTGTCTTCTAACAATAGCATCAAAAAGTGTTACTTGCAGGTAGGTGTGACCTACCTAAATATAGGCAACTTGTAATTGAAAGAAAAAAAAATATTCAGATGATTTTCAAATGGTTTTCAAATCGTAAGTATATTATGTATTTATACATACAAGTATTTAGATTAGAGTAATAAATTATCTCTGCCCTAAACATACATGTGTCTTCTGGCCTGGAGAAGCATATACTCCTGTCTAAAATGCATATAGGCTATCTGTAGCACATACGGGTTCAGACAGCAAGCCTCAAATCCTGGGTACAGAGTCAGACACTGCATATCAAGTGTGGGGGTCACATTCTCTACTAAGACCGGTATGCATCCAACTCCCTTTCCTGGCATTTATCACACAAACAGTTAATGAAACAAAAACATATTTAGCTCTCTCTCTCTCCTGTGATGATGACGTATATCACGTAACGTTAGTGTCAGATATTAACGAGTGTGACACGCCTGATCAATGTTTTTAGTTTCTGTTACTGGTAAGTATCAATATTCATAGATGTCCAATACTAGCTTTGCTATTGCCTGATTACATATCGTTACACGCGCATATATCTGTAGGTCTCACACCAAGACACCTGCCCTGTTCTCCTAACACATCAGCTCAATGTGTCTCCTCTGACCGTTGTTCTGTCTAATCCTGGCCTGTCCCTGCTCTCTTGGCTGGATAGCAGTCTCATAATTGTATCTGTGGTCCGTCATACGAGTGTAAATAAACATTAAAAATGTTCTCAGTGTCTGAACTGTCATTGTGATCCATTGTTTTCCTATGGTTAAAATGGACCACTCTCCCTCTCGTTATGTCACTTCCGGTTTTAGAGGTTTTAAGATGCGGAAATAAGTCTCACACATAAACGACACCAGAAGCCTAAATAGTGTATTGTAAAGTATATTTTATAGAAAATCTAGTTCCTACGTAATTTTTCTATACATCGACTCACTGGAGTCTCTAACCTGGAATATGCCCTTTAAGTGATTAACAGCATGCATCAGTTGCTTTTATTAGGGTTCGCACATGAAAAACCGGAAAAAGCTGTGACATTTTGAAACAGCAATTTCCAGGCCTGGGGGTAAAAATACCAGAAAATAATGGAATTTTATTTCACAAATCTCTGTAATAGATAGCAGAATTATTATAAATAATCCTGTCAAGAATTCAATTCCATGGGGAATTGTGTGTATATCACATACTTTTACTCATCCCCTCTGCTTTCAAGTTCATAATGAGGGAAATTCCTGCAAACTTTCATTCAATAAAGCAAGTAGGTTATATGGCAGGGCTCTAGACTACGACCATTTTTTTGAGAGTGTGCGAGTTAAAATTTGACGTGGTCGCACTTGTGCGTATGCATGGTCTGCGCTGCTCCAAAGCGTCTGCTTCATACAGCGTGCGCTGCAGAGCCGCTGCACATTGTAGCAGGAGTCAGATTTCACTGATCACGTGAAGAGAGGCGATTTCATCGCGAGCACTTCAGGTGTAGAGCCTGGTTTATACTTGCTGCATCAGCACGAGTGCGAAGGTGCGCGGATCGGACTGAGCCCAACAGAGGATTTGGTTTTCAAACTAAAGTAAAAGACTGCTTCTTAAACCAGCGAAGGTGAACATGTTGGCATTCTTGTAGAAAAAAAACATTCTTGAAAAAAAGTCCTGTTTAGTTTTAATTTTCTTTTTCTTTTCATTTTGAAAAGCTTGTTGTCTTTGCTGTGTACCTGACGTTACGCTATGGATGCTTTCCTTATTTTATTGTATTTTTTATATTATTATTTGATTCCTCAGTGTTTGCTAAACATTCTATAATTTATTCGTCAGTATATAATACAGCATGTGATGTGTCCTATGCCTCGTCTTATTCGTTTTTGTTACTAAAGGTTATGTAAGCTAGTTTGTCATTGTAACTACTGTTGTTGTGCTTTTTAATTAAGAATAACAATGAATCCATATTTTGTTTTAGTCTTAAAAGTGAAAGGTGTAGAGATACAAGCAAAACAGACAATTATCTTTTCTTGTAAAACATGACACCAAGATCGCGAATTTGAAAGTGAAAGCGCACGGAAAAAGGAATTCCTGTTCACAAAATTTAAATCACAAATAATACTGATGAAAAAGAACGGGTTGAATTCTGAACACTTTCATTACCATATAACTGGTCATCAGCATGCGTTGATTAATCAAATGTTGTAGTAAAAAAAATCAAATTGTGACCAAATTACTGTATGTGCTCCTGTGACCAACTGAGAAAGTTAGTCGCAAAAGTGTGACCAGTGGGAAGAATGAGTCTAGAGCCCTAAATGGGTAAATAAATCCACACAAACTATCAGATTAAATCAGTCATTTGTAAACAGCCTGAGTGATTCAGCTGGACCGCATCTTCTCTCAAAGCAGCTTCACATCAGCGCATCTCATCTGCAATACAACGAGCTACAGCACGCTGTTGCTGATCCAAGACTTTCGCTCGCATTTCGGAAAAGTTGACAGAATTAACTGTAATACTTAAACATCTTGGATGACATGGGGGTGAGTAAATTATAAGGACATTTTAATTTGAAAGTGAACTAATCCTTTAAGCCAAATCGGTACTCGCGCGATCCAGAGGCTGTTTTAAGGCTGAGCACTCACAGTCACATCAAAAGCCGCCTATAGCGAGTATCATATTGAGTTATTTTACGCAGTTTGTTGTTGAGCTTAAGTGGCCAAATACACAAAAAAATATGCAAAAATGGCTGTCCTGGCGATTATCCAGGTTTTTTCTTAAGTAAATGTGAACAGTTGAGAAAGAAAACGTATTTGATCCATGCTTTACAGGAGCATCTCAATAAATTAGAAGACTGCTGATCTGACAGTTGACCAGAAGACAATCATTGACACCTTTCACAAGGAAGGTAAGCCACAAACATTCATTGCCAAAGAAGCTGTCTGTTCACAGAGTGCTGTATCCAAGCATGTTAACAGAAACTTGAGGGGAAGGAAGAAGTGTGGAAGAAAAAGATGCACAACCAACCGAGAGAACCACAGCCTTATGAGGATTTTCAAGCAAAATCGATTCAAGAATTTGGGTGAACTTCACAAGGAATGGACTGAGGCTGGGGTCAAGGCATCAAGAGCCACCACACACAAGAAGAAGAACTGGAAGGTTGCCCAGTGGTCCAAAGTACTCTTTTCAGATGAGAGCAAGTTTTGTATTTCATTTGGAAACCAAGGTCATAGAGTCTGGAGGAAGGGTGGAGAAGCTCATAGCCCAAGTTGCTTGAAGTCCAATGTTAAGTTTCCACAGTCTGTGATGATTTGGGGTGCAATGTCATCTGCTGGTGTTGGTCCATTTGTGTTTTTTAAAAACCAACGTCACTGCACCCGTCTACCAAGAAATTTTGGAGCACTTTATGTTTCCTTCTGTTGACCAGCTTTTTAAAGATGCTGATTTATTTTTCCAGCAAGATTTGGCACCTGCCCACACTGCCAAAAGCACCAAAGGTTGGTTAAATGACCATGGTGTTGGTGTGCTTGACTGGCCAGCAAACTCACCAGACCTGAACCCCATAGAGAATCTATGGGGTATTGTCAAGAGGAAAATGAGAAACAAGAGACCAAAAATGCAGATGAGCTGAATGCCACTGTCAACGAAACCTGGGCTTCCATATCACCTCAGCAGTGCCACAAACTGATCACCTCCATGTCATGCCAAATTGAGGCAGTAATTAAAGTAAAAGGAGCCTACCACGTATTGAGTACATATACAGTAAATGAACATACTTTCCAGAAGGTCAACGATTCATTAAAAAAAAAATGTATTGGTCTTATGAAGTATTCTAATTTGTTGAGATTAGCATTGAATTTATTTAATACACGAGTTTCACAATTTGAGTTGAATTACTGAAATAAATGAACATTTCCATGACATTCTAATTTATTGAGATGCACCTGTATGTCTTGTGAGAGCAGAGCAGTTCACATGTCACGTCTTTTGCGCGCTCAGGATCTTTATTTTAAATGTAGATGTGCCACAAGCGTGGTCATTATAGAGGATTTTTCATACGTCTTTCACTGGCGTGTGAGGAGGGGGATCCGCCAAATTAAGCACTGCAAATAGGTCTGGGCTTGTCTTAGGCAGGATCTTAATGTAAATTTCAATGCCAATGTTATCACTGCTCATAAATGGGTCAATGGTTTGTCTCAATTACATCCTGTAGAGCAGGTGGCGCTTCAGGAACAATGACTTTGTGTATAGCATCTAGAACTGCAATAGGCGCATCCCAGTCTATTCCAAATGTGCTTGAATCCTCCTAGAGAACACAGATTAAACTTAACCACACGATAAAGATTTGGTCACTAACTTGTTGGTAGTTATAATAATTATCTATGTAATGATAGAAATATTTTTGGATTACTGTATTTATGTGAAAAGCAGTTATATTTTAAAAGCTTTTGAAAATAAGAGAGATCTATGCTTACTGTGTACTGAATCTGCTGGGGACTCATATCTTGGCCAGCTAACCACAGCTGATTTGGGGACCTGTTCCCTTCAGTGGAAAGGGAATGGTTGTCCCATGTCCTCATAAATAACTGAAGATGATAGTTCAGCCTTGGTAGCATCACATAGTGAAGGCAGATCAAGTGAAGATCCTGGTCCGGATCCAACTGGGAAAGTTCTTCAAGATGTCGTAAGGTGGCATAATAGTTTCAAAGGACCCAGCACCACACATCACGCCACAGATGCTCAATTTGCTGGTTATGGACCCTTTTTCCAGTGAAGCGGTTACGTTCTATAAAAACAAAAGTTAGGTGTGTAAACTAAAACAGGAAAATACAATAATGTTTTCATAGATAACATGCATTTAACACAGCTCTTGCACTGGAAAGTAACATCAGATAAATACAAAAAAAAAAGTTAATTGACCATTGATATGTTTTACATAACACTTAATATATCATATATTAGGGGTGTGCGATAATGAAAAAAAAAAATGATATCTTGATATTTTCTGGAATTTGTTGATAACAATAATTAGACAATATTTTGCTGAGTGTGTTATTATGGTGGTAATTTAGCAGCTTTAGGACTGCCGTGGACAGCTGTCTCACAAAGCTTTTGATATTATTCATATTCTTTGATGTGGTTAGTTTGCAGAAGTAAAATAAATTAACTTTTCCAGTAGGTTTCAACAGATTTTTACCTTTTATGGGCACTTTTACCTCTGGTCCACAAATATAATAAAATAATTTATCATCTCTTTATATCAATTCTGCTTCAGTAGGCCTACCTCTCCCTATTCTGATTATGAAGTTTGTTCCCCTTTTCTTACTTCCTGTTTCTTCTGTGTTTTCTCAATCACTTTATTTCTCCTCACCTTTTTGGGGGTTATTGTACATTTTATTATTTTATCTATTATTTTTCTCTTTTCTTCTGGAGTGATTTGTATCCATGTTTCATCTGGGATATAGCTATTCTTAACATCTGTCACTGTCTTATTTTCTACTCTGGGCTTTCTTTTCCCCCATTTTTGGGGCTCTGATTAGTTCACTTCCCAGGACTAGGGACACTTTGGTTACTCTGCCTATGCTGGAACCTAGTATTGTATCTTTTCTGCTCCCCTGTTCTAGGTTTAAATGGTTTAATGCTGCCACCTTTTTTATCAACCTGCTCTGACTGAACAGACTGACAAAATTCCAAGATGGTGTCGAGAAGGTGAGTCCACTCTCGCTTTCTGTCGCAGATGTAACCCGATCCTTCAAACGGGTGAACATCCGTAAAGCCGTGGGCCCGGATGGCATACCAGGCCATGTGCTCAAAGCATGCAATTTCCAGCTAGCCGGGGTTTTTACAGACATTTTCAATCTGTCCCTCTCTCTGTCTGTGGTTCCCTCATGCTTCAAAAAATCCACCATTGTGCCCATACCTAAGAAAAATAAAATCACATGCTTGAATGACTGGAGGCCCGTTGCTCTGACACGCATCTTCAGCAAGTGTTTTGAGAAGCTCGTCAGAGAGCACATCTGCTCTGTGCTGCCTGCTTCACTGGACCCACTACAATTTGCATACCGCAGTAACCGTTCCACAGACGATGCTATTGCCTTCACCCTGCACACTGCTCTCTCCCACCTGGAAAATAAGAACACCTATGTGAGGATGCTGTTAGTGGATTATAGTTCGGCATTTAACACCATAGTGCCTGCCACACTGGTTGCGAAGCTCAAGACTCTGGGACTGAACAGATCTCTGTGCAGCTGGATCCTGGACTTCCTGACAGGCAGAAGTCAGGTAGTCAGAATGGGCAACAACACCTCATCTCCCCTGACCCTCAACACTGGTGCTCCGCAGGGCTGCGTCCTCAGCCCACTCCTGTACTCCCTGTACACACACGACTGTACAGCAACACACAGCTCCAACGTCATCATCAAATTTGCCGACGACACAACAGTGATAGGCCTGATCACCAACAACGATGAGACGGCCTACAGAGAGGAGGTGAGTACCCTGACTAAATGGTGTCAGGAGAACCACCTCTCACTCAACATCGACAAGACCAAGGAGCTGGTGGTGGATTACAGGAGACAGAGAACACACACCCATCACCATCGACAAGACACCTGTGGAGCGGGTAAACAGCTTTAAGTTCCTCGGCGTTCACATCACCGAGGATCTCACTTGGTCTGCTCACACAGATGCAGTGCTGAAGAAGGCACATCAGCGCCTCTTCTTCCTGAGACGGCTGAGGAAGTTTGGAATGAGCCCCAGAATCCTCAGATCCTTCTACACCTGCACTGTGGAGAGCATCCTGACCGGCTGCATCACCGCCTGGTTTGGAAACAGCACCGCTGGCAACCGCAAAGCTCTGCAAAGGGTCGTGCGAACTGCCCGCCACATTGTTGGAGGTGAGCTTCTCTCCCTCCAGGACATCTACACCAGGCGGTGTACAAAGAAAGCCCGGAGGATTATCAAAGACTCCAGCCACCCGTCCCACAGTCTGCTCTCTCTGCTGCCCTCAGGAGACGTCTCCGCAACATCCGATCCCGCACTAGCCGACTGAGGGACAGCTTTTTCCCTCAGGCTATCAGGCTAATGAACAGTCAGAAATAACTCACCCTACATCACACTCCCACTCACACAACATGCCATGCACTGCACTTTAACACAGTTCTACCGGACTACACGCACACACTGCACTAACACATCTGCTATCACTGGACACCATACAAAGCACACCCACGACATTGCATATGCATAATCTGTTGCACCTTGCACAACTATCTGTTGCACAACCAATCTACTGTAAATGTATAATCTGTTGCACCTTCACATATTACTATGCATAGATGTGTACATAATGCAGACGTGTACATACGGTGTATAATGTGTATTGGTAACTAAGTATGTCCTTATAGTACACTGTGTGTACTGAGTATATGTATGTGTATTTTGCACATTGTCTTCTGTACAGTCTGTAAATATGTACTGTCCATATGTAAATTGTTGTGTTTTTTTTTTTTTTTTGCACTGTCTGGAGCACGCTCGTAAGAATTTCACTCAACAAAGCACTTGTACTGTGGTGATGTGACAATAAAAGTGATTTGATTTGACTGGTTTCTACTCTGAGGTTTTTCTCTTTTCTTCTTTACATGCTGAGTAGTAAGATCATACTCTGCTAATCTGTTTTCAATGTATTTTTTGCTGGCATTGTTTAATATTGTGGTTAATGCATGTCCTCCAGGTATACTTCTACCTACTTCATGCAACAACCTAATATTGTCCTCATGAGGAAGTTCATCTTCTGTTGACAGCCACATAATATTGGTACACCATCTTTTTGAGCTTCAACTAAGTCTTTTTTACAATGTTTAAATGTATCCTCTGTCCCGGTCAATTTTTGTGCCCTCTCTAATGCCTCTGCAGAGACAGCATGGCCTGTACAAGTGTGCACTAACCTGGTGATTGAATCTTTGCCAAGTCTTGCAGCTTCAGCTGCTTTCATGATGTGGTTTGCGTAAACACTGAGGTCCTCACCCTGTTTCCTGCCTCTGACCTGCTGCCTTATAGCCTCAGTTAAGTTTAGCTCTAATAATTTAGATTATAAATCAACCTGTTCTTCTCTTTACTCTTTTGAGGCATTCAATCTGAGGTATCTAGGAGTTGTCCTGTTTGCCCTGATTGTCAGCCTCTTTCTCTGCTGCTAGGACTTTTGTATTTTATCCCTTTAATATTTACTTCAGGCCAATATTTATTTATTTGATGTAACACTCTTTTTAGCTCTAACTTGCCTGCTCTCTTATTTCACAATCTTACTTCTCTAAGATCATCTTCTGATGACTCTCTACTGTTACTTTCTGTTGTTTCATGCTCATCTGAATCTGAAAGCCATTCTTCTGACCCATGAGAGTGGTATTCTGTCATTTTACGTTCAAAATCCTCACTAAATGGTGCAGTAGGTTGTGAGGTGTTTATACATTCTGATAGTCCTAGCGTTTCCTCATATCTGTTTTTGTCTCTTAATTATACTCTTTGTTTACTTTTACTTAACTTTTTAGTCATTTAGCAGAAGCTTTTATCCAAAGCAACTTACAAATAAGAAAAAGTAACTTATTCTATAAGTTAAAAACTATATAAATACTATATATACACATTTAAGAAAATGGAGAAATTAAATAAAATGACAAATCCATACAACAACATTTCAAAACTAAACATTTAATTGAAAACAAAAAATAACGCTAAAAACAATTCAAAATATACAAAAGGTATGAGTATAAAAATTATTCTAACATGACACTAAGCCAAACACCCATATACACACACATATATACTGTGTATATATATACATACACATATACACACATACATATATATATATATATATATATATATATATGTTATTTCATTTCCATGTAGTATGTTGAAGTAACGTTACTACTCCAATTTGAAGTATGCTGAAGTAACGTTACAACTCCAATTTATTAAAACTAAAGAAAATACCTATAAAGACATAATAAATTCATACATAATTGATCTAAAATTAAAATAGATA
Source organism: Schizopygopsis pylzovi (assembly GCA_027422435.1). Taxonomy (NCBI): domain Eukaryota; kingdom Metazoa; phylum Chordata; class Actinopteri; order Cypriniformes; family Cyprinidae; genus Schizopygopsis; species Schizopygopsis pylzovi. Next base: position 46,310 of record CM049816.1, read on the forward strand.
ACAAATCAAACGGCAGTAGTTTATCAGTAATCCTAAAACAAGAACATTTTCAAAAACACATGCTAACAAAAAACAACTTACAAATAGTAAGAATTAGTTGTAAAAACTAAAAAAGAAGTGAAACAAGCAGTAAGAAAGAAGATAAAAAAAAGCGATACTTATGTCCTTTGACAGTGTCCCTGTCGAGTGGAGTCGCACGGTAGAGTCGATGGTCTTAACACTCTTCGATCTTCTCACGAGGAGGTCTTCACGCGAAGGCTGCCGCGGTAAACTATGCTTTTTATACCCATCTAACAAAATACTACTCCAATTCAGCTAAACACACTTTCCTGTTAATTACAATAAATGGCCAAGCAAGTGCCCGACACTGACAAGAGACGCGATACAGTACGAGAACAAATGCGATTTCAGCACGTCTCCACACAGTAAATAAAACAAGCATTTATTTCCTCTTGTTCTCTCTCTTTTACAATGAGGTTTATAGTTACTTGGTTTTCTTGAGACATTTATATTATTCAAGTAACAAGACCCTCTATAACTGGACTCATTGGAATCATATGTCTTTCCCTGTTTCCTCTACTCACAGCTTCCATATTTATTTCTTATTAACAATCTGCTCTTCATCAGATTGTTCTTTACTACTTGGCCGTGTATTACAGTCCGTCATTGTAGTATGGCTGTGTGTTGCAGTCAGTCATTGTAGTATGGCTGTGTGTTACAGTCAGTCATTGTAGTATGGCTGTGTGTTACAGTCAGTCATTGTAGTATGGCTGTGTGTTGCAGTCAGTCATTGTAGTATGGCTGTGTGTTACAGTCAGTCATTGTAGTATGGCTGTGTGTTACAGTCAGTCATTGTAGTATGTGCTATACTCTCACATTTTGGTGAACCTCTAGTAATTCTTACTGTTCCAGTTTGTTGAGGACCTAATCTGAACCTCATATTCTCTATTTCTTTAGGAGTTTCTTCCCCTAAACACTCAAAAACTGCTCCAGCTATTCCTGATCATTTACTCATCTGTGGATTTCCATTTATTACCACCATACCTCCTGAGGTATTCTCTGTCCAGCCTTCAAACATTCAGATCATTATCCACTGTAACTTTATTTCTGTAATAGCCGACCGAGGTGGGTGTGGGTCAGCTACTGTGACAACACTATATCTGTCATCATCGGGTGGTAAAGTAAGCAGGAACTCATATGCATTTTGAAAGTCTGTCATTGCCTCTCTGTATATCCTAACCTTTTCCATATTAGGTGTCTCACTTTGAGACTTCTTCAGGTTTTTCCCATTCATAGTGTACAGTTTTATTTTGTCCAGGTTCTTTTTACGAACCGTGTTCATAATTCCTTCTGCCTATGAGGTTTTATACTGTATAACCACTTCCTGCTCATAGTGGCTTCTTATTTCTCAGGCCCATTGTATGACTGCTAGGGTTGGGTACCGTTCACTTTTTAACCTGTACCCTACGGTACCTTTTTTTGGTACTTTACTCTCTGTGTAATAGCAAAAACATTTATTTCAGTGAATCTTTGTTTTTAAAACCTCTGAATTTCAAAATTTGTATTTATTTATTTATTTATAAATATTACACACTAGACAAACCACCCCAAGTGCTGTCTTCAAATATAAAAAGGCCTTATGATAATTCATCAAGCATTATGTGATCAATACAAGTATGTCAGTAATAATGTCGATCTTACATGTGCTGCTGCTACTGCTGGTTTTCTGTCTTCTGTGAACCGATGATCCTACTCCTCCTCCTCCTGCTGCAGCAGCTCTTCACTTTTTTTCCTTCTAGGTCACTTCTCCACCCTTTAATAAAGCATACACAATAGTAAGTTAAAACAATATGTATAGAATAGAACACATAAGTCTACTTTATAATCATGAACAAACCTTGATTCTGCTTGCAAATGTGACAGCTTCTTTCTCTAAGCGGGCCCAAACAGCCTCATCCTGAACCTTGGTTTTGAATCGAACATCCAGGGCTGTAGCCCCCTCAAGAACCCGTTGAAGGTCATAATTTATTTTGTCCTAACAAGATTAAACATTTGAGAAATGTTGATAATGTATTTAAATTTTAAATAAACAACACAAGTGAATGAACTACTAAATGATTATAAATGAGATACATGGTGTACCGTGGGGAGAGATATGTCCAGACCTTCTCCTTGATAGCTCTCTTGAAGGCAGAATCATCTTCCTATACCTTAAACTTCTTGAGTTTGTGAAGGATGGGGAGGATCTTTCCTGCAGTGGCACTCTTGTCAGATGACACACAGAGCATAGAGGTGTAAATGACCCTCATGGTCTCGATGAATTCCTCACTTTTCCTCATGTCATCATCTGACTCTAGAGAGATAGTAGGGCACCTTGTCTCCAAATATTTGATTGATGAGGGTCATAAAAATTCCATCACCCCCACCCCTCCCTCCCACCCATAACTGGACACCTGTTTGAACACCCCCACCCCGTCTGACCAGCTATCTGGTTATCCACCCCAGCGATCACGAGGAATGCCTGTTTTGGGAAATGTGTTTTTGTGTGGGCCATTGAAATGTGGTTTTAAACTTTAAGATGTGAAACTGTGTTAAAGGGGGACAAAGGGAAGTTTTATTAAAGTTTTTTTACACACACACACACACACACACGCATATCAATAAAAAGCATCAAACATACACGTAAAATGAGCAATGACTTTTTTTCTAGAAAAGAGTAAAAAACAAGTCAAGACGAGCTAGTGTTGTTAAAACAAATTTAGGAAAAAGTAAAGTTAGAAAATAAAACAAAAAACAAATCAAGACACGTTAGTTAAAACAACAGCATAAGATACTTGTCAAAATCTATGTTGTCTACGAGATAGAAAATAAATAAAAAAGCATTAGATACGTTCGTCAAAATCTTGTAACATTACAATTTAAAACTAGTTAGCTTGACAAAGTTAAAGAAAATAAAAAAGAACCACGCATCTACCCCACCATCTAAAAATAAATGAATAACATGCCGTTAAGTAAGAAGCTTGTCAAATTATATAACATTAAAATTTAAAATCTAGCTTTTGTCACAAGAAAAGTTAAGCAAAATAAAAAAGAACCATGCATCTTACCACAGCGTAAAATAAATAAAAATCAGACATGTTAGTTAAAACAACGGCATAAGATACTTGTAAAAATCTTGTAGTCTAATAATACACTTTAAAAAAAGGTAAGCTAGAGTTTGTTACAAGTTAAATTATATAGTTGCCTTACTTACCATGGTGTAAAATAAAATAAAATATCAGATCGCTTAGCAAGAGTATAAGACACTTGTCAGAAGTTTGTCACAAGAAAAGTTGAACAAAATAAAAAAGAACCACAGATTTAGCCGCAATCTAAAAAAGAAAGAAAGAAATATCAGAGGCATTTGTTAAAACACCACCAAAAGATACTTGTTGAAATCTATCTTGTTGTTATTAGCTACGCTGACGGAAAGTTAAACAAGAGAAAAACAGCAGACTATCTTACACAGCGTCCGTCAGATAACCGAGCTCCACGTTGTCAAATCTCAGAATGAGCTAACGAGCGCTGCGGCCAGACCACGCCTACAGACAGCCCCTAACGCCGGAGAGACCAATGCGGAGATTTAAAGAATTAAAGAATTTAAAAAATATTAGAACGAAAGTTATTTTTAATAAATCTTTTACATTTCTTAATTAATTAAACCATTCAACATTCAGCCTAAAGTCTTTCACTTATAAAATAGTTTAGCATAGTTTGCTTTTAAACAAACAGATCCTTAGTCGCGGGAAAAGTTGTGTTATTTTATTTAACCTACACAATTCCTTTATATAGTCTTTAATTGTGTCAAGGTTAAGACTTCTGCAATGCTATATCAAGGTTCAAGGTTCAAGGTTTCTTTATTTGTCACATGATAAATTATACAGGGTATAATCAAAAGTGAAATGTAGGTCAAATCAGGTCCGCTCAGTGGACAGTGCAAAGAATAAGAAAAATAAAATAAAAAATAAAAAATAAAGTCAAAATTAAATTATATAAAAGTAACACCACACAAGAGTATATATATATATATATATAGGTAAAAAAAGAAATAAGAAGTAAAATGTGCAATAGAATAAAGAAAAGTGCAAAACAGTAAAACAGTAAGATGTGCAAAACAAATTGGATGTGCAAAAACATTATATGGGACTTAATAAATATTAGTATAAACTATATATACACAAGTTTACACAAGTTTTCTTTTAAACAGTCGCCTCTAAACCACAGGAAAAGTTTATTCACTCTTAATTCACCCATTCCTTTAATTATTCTTAGATTGTCAATCTCATGGTAGGGTATAACATTTAAAATATATGCACGTAGAAACTGATATGAAAGTAAATGTTTTGGCGGCCTTTGGATTTTCAGTCGTAATTAAAGTCTATGTTCAAAATGTAAATATTCAATCTCACGCAGTGCAACGAAGTGAGGGAAGTTTGAAGACGGTTGTGTGATTACTGATGCGCCCATATCAGATCAAAATTACGTTGAAAAAAATCTAAAGACGTTTCTGGGGATGCGTCTCATTTGCCATCTAATCATTTTTAAGGGGGGTCTGGCATTTTTAACTTCTGGTTTCGTAGTTCAGTGATCAAAGCATCTCTGTTGCATCTATTTTATGACATATACGTGTGACCTCTGGCAAATGTTCACCAGTATGGTCAAAGGATGCGTGTCTTATTGAATCTTGTTTATGAAAAACATCTGCTAAAGTTAAAAGTTAGGTAAAGTTTTAGGAAGAATCTTTTTTCCTAAGGAAGATATGTAAGTTTATCATACAGATCTGGTGAATGGGGTTTCAAGCTGATGTGAGACGAGCCAGATAAAGAAATTGATAAAACCAAATTTAAATAAATAGAGACATAAAGCAGCTTGTTTTAACAAAAAGTTCTATGCTGTAGGTTCTATGCTGATCAGTTATGCAACCTGATTAATAATTAGATGCAAATGTTACAACCAGACTCGCTTTACATGACTGAAAGATTACACCAACTTGTAGACGAACAGTACGAATGGTTGGGTATGTCTATAAATGACGGTGAACAGATCGGCATGGGTCCGTGAAAAGACGACACCTCAGGTTATGATCCGTCAGCTCCAGTTATGGGCCTCAGCCGAAATTTTATAAACAGACTAATAAGCGAAGGGGGACGTGTGGGTGATTTTACAATTATCCCAAGACAGATATTTAATGGTTTAGAAATTCGTAGAACTATAAATTTCTGCGAAATCGCCGCAGATGATTATGCAGCATATAATATATTTTTGCATGGTATTTTGAATGATGTCGTAGATTTTTCTCGATTGTTGGCTGACGAAACCGGTTTTATAAACGTCTCTCTGCAAGGCGAGAGTCTCACAACAGACATCAATGCGGTTCTAACACCAGATAATACTCATGATGTTAGTAAATTTAACGATCAAATCATACAAGCAGTTCAAAGCAATGTGGATGTGGGTTGTGATTCTGCTTTACAGTTATGTGTGTCAGTGGCACGGAACAGGCAAGGTAGAGGCCGTAGAAAGTTAACCGATCTAGCACACAATATGATAATCCAAAAAAATAAGATTAATCTTTTCGTCCCAAAAAATGTAACAGACAATATGTGCTTCAACATATGTCTGGCTCGTTTTTTAAACCCTAATTGTCCTGATCAGGAATTGACAAGAATAGCCAGTAACATACACACAGATCTGAGTTATGATCCGCATGATAAAATAGCGTTTCATTACATATCTAAATTTGAAACAGTGCTAGACTTGGAAATAGTCATCTTTCACAGATCATGTTCAGGTAAAGTGTATAAAAATACAGATGAAACGCATCAGAACACCATACATTTATATCTGCATGACGATCATTACTAAATGATAAAAAATTTGGAGGTGTTCAAATCAACATCGATTGACATCATCGATTGACAATTGGTGAAAACCGGAGCGAGTTCAGCCGGAGGGGCGGACACTTTCCTGTCCGAGAAAACTTGCGATCAAGCCGGCACAGATAGCAAGGTAAGACAAAGATAAACTTACTTTGTCTAGTTAGGGAAGATCGTGTTTTTTTTTCGGGTAGGTGAGAGTTAAGGTCCTCTGGTAAGAACGAAAAACGCTAAAATTATTCAGCCATAAAATTGTTAGAAATCCCCAGAATCATAGAAAAAGAACACGAATTGAAGGTGGATGAAAGATTAAAATGCTAAGAGAACTGAGGATGATGAAATAATAATTAAATAGAACTGAGTTGCGAGTTCTAAAAGATACAATTGAAATGCGAGTTGTTTTATGAAATAATAATAAAATAGAACTGAGTTGCGAGTTCTAAAAAATACAACTGAGATACGAGTTGTTTTGTGAAATAATAAAATAGAACTGAGTGGCTAGTTCTAAAAAATACAACTGAGATACGATTTGTTTTGTGAAATGATTAAATAGAACTGAGTGGCGAGTTCTAAAAAATACAACTGAGATACGAGTTGTTTTATGAAATGATTAAATAGAACTGAGTTGCGAGTTCTAAAAAATACAACTGAGATACGAGTTGTTTTGTGAAATGATTAAATAGAACTGAGTTGCAAGTTCTAAAAAATATAACTGAGATACGAGTTGTTTTGTGAAATAATTAAATAGAACTGAGAAACGAGTTGTTTTGTGAAATGATAAAATAGAACTGAGTTGCGAGTTCTAAAAAAATACAACTGAGATACGAATTGTTTTTGTGAAATAATAAAATAGAACCGAGTTGCGAGTTCTAAAAAATACAACTGAGATACGAGTTGTTTTGTGAAATAATAAAATAGAACTGAGTTGCGAGTTCTAAAAGATATATACAATTAAGGCGCGAGTCAATTGATGACTCTAATAGAAGAAGAAAATCGCTGGTTAAACTGGGAAGTATATAGTGTGGAAGAATTAATTGAGCGAGAACCTAATACAGGTGAACTTGCCGATGAACAGATCATAAACAGACTAGATTTGGGACCGGTTAACATCTGTCAATGAACAGTCAAAAAATTAAGAGCTGGGGAACTGCTAAAAATTTTATATTGGCCGCTATTATTCACTAATGAGGATATAGAGATTAACCGCATAGATGCACATCACAAAACCCAAATAATTGAATTAGGCCCGTGTATTGTAGAAGCCGAAACTCCGGTCCTGTGGGCAGATATTGACTTTCATTTAGGCCCGAGGTGTCATAAAAGAACAATATCAGAGATTAAAGAAAATCAAAAGTGCACAACAGTAACCATCTGTTTCCGAAGGTACGAGCTGTTTACCACACATCCCAGACAGAAATGGATGAGGTTAGAGCAAAGAAAAGGCTATTAGAAATAACTATAGCTAAATCGCCTTTGGATTATATAACAGGGAAAAATCTAAAAGAGGGAGAGGAGCTAAGGGAATGGAGCAAGTCGGTAGCAGATAAACTAAAAAAAGGAAAGTTAGCTGAAAAAACCCTGGACCCCTCGCCTAGCATGAGACAAAAGATACCGAGTGCCCCGTCGCCATACAATGAAAAGCTGGCCATGGCTGAGCTCCCAGCATATTGCAAAAAAAGAGGAGTAGAAAAGCTTGTAGGGATATATCCGGTGGTGTCAGAGGGAGAAGAAACCACAGTGGCAATAATGGCAGGAACGCTTAGATTAAAAAGCATAAATCAGGCGGAAGATAATGAAATTATGACTGGCCAGAGGGAGTCAGAACAGGCCCAAATAAGGGGAGAGCAACAAGATAGTAGAGGGAGAGGAAGACAAATTAGTAACTTTGAACCAAATGCAGAAAGCACCCCCTTTGAAAAAACGGAACAAGGGAATTAGGAACAGGGTTTTTAGAAATAAGCGAACAAGCAACTGAACTGGTAGACGAAATAACAGCCAAACACGAGGAGCTAACCAAAAAAAAAATAGAGAAGAAAGAAAAAATAGAATAAAAAAAAATAGAAAGATTAATGGAGGAAAACCTTCTTAAACATCTGACCTGTTACGCTCTCATACCATCTGACAAGTTTTGCACGATCATGGTCAGACATTGTGCAGTATCCGTAATGTTCTTTAGACGGATACAGTCTGACATAATTAGCATTTTGCAAACGATTAAAATGATGGGGAAAGAAACTTTTTTTGTCTGTGTTTAGGTTTAAAGCTGATGTCATTTTTGACTATTTCATAGGCAAGAAACTGTAGCTGTCTATGTATCTCTGTTTAAACGAGTGATCGTACATATATACGAGTCTGCATCCTTGGAGTATAATTTTTGGTGCCAATCCCTGACTTGTGAAATACTTGAGCAATATATAAGAATCGAGTCCTGAAGCATTGTGCTCTATAAATGTAAAGTCTGCAAATTTTAGACGTCTGAAATGTTTGATCATTTCGTCTACGCAACCAACCCCTTCAGCTGTAAACTCTGCACCCTCTTGCTAAATGGCACACACGTAATTTGCTGTATGTTTTCCATTTTCATGCATTGTCTCGAAATCAATGTTCGTCAGGTTTTAGGGGTTGAATATAACACCTGTGATGACCTTCGTCTATCAGAATATCGCTGCAATGCGGGCATTTGGACGGTGCACACGTGAGCGATAATAGTTTATCACCCGTCTATTTTGCTTGTGGTTGAAGTCTTTGGATGAAGATAGTCGAGACAAAGGATGTTTTGTTAAGAATAAAAAGGTTTTTATTGAAGAATCGTCTTCAGCCAAACGATACTGAATGTCTCACACACCGGAAATGTTCTGCTAGCAGATCATGTGAAAAACAATGCCCTCGCTCTGCAGCTCTCTGCTTAGATAGCCCACTAGCTCCCCCCTGCTGGTGTCATCTCGTACCATCTTCGATGCCAATCAGATAATTTGATAAACATATTTTTATCTAGACTTGAGTTAGGGGATTTTTCACCGCTGACTCATAGGGCTGTTACAGCTTGATACATCCTAACAATTTTTTTTTTTTAGCAGAGCACTTCTTAATGTGAAACATCCAATGTGAGACATTTGTAAGAACAGACAATAATTCATATTAATATATTCAACATAAACATGAGTATTAGATGATTACTAAGTATTAGATTATTAACAAAACCATACTGTTTTCTTCCATATTTCCCCCTTTTGAGGATTTCCAATCCTCATTACCGTTTAAACAATACAGTTAGTACAAAAAACAGTTAGTAATTGTGATTGTTGTCCTTTATTATAAACGGACCTAACATTATATTTCCTATATGTGTATGTGTAAAAAATGCATCTTCTTTGTCTTAAGCTCACTAGCTTTGCGCTAGGTAGAGAGCCTGGCCGTAGGCTGGGTTACTAGCACCCAGTGGTTGTTGCCTGGCCGTGTTATTCTTCCTCGCAGTATTTTTACACTGCACAGCTCTCTTCCGAGTCCTCGGATGAGTCTAATTCTTCCCGCAAGGGGGTCATTTCTTCTACCCTTACTGCCATAACTTTAGTCATTCCAGTTTCAATCACACATTGTGCCAAACCCCTCATACATGGTATACAACAACACCCACACAGACCCAGCACTGCCTCTGCCACCATAATGGCCGTGAATATTGAGGTCAGCAACCCACTCCATTTTCCAAACCATTTTTCCATAATAGAAGTGAGTGGATTGTCTATTCCTGAGTTCTCAGCCCATTCTTTAGACAGTGATTCTAGCCCTTCTAGTGCCCTGGTGATACTACCGTCTGGGGCAGTGTTATTTGGGATAAAGGTACAACAAGTTGGACCTATGATTCTACAAACCCCTCCTTTCTCAGCCAAAAGCATATCTAACGCTATTCTATTTTGTACTGTCATTAGCAAGGTTTTCTACAGCCGTTATTGTCACGGCCGCTTGTCCCACTATCCCCTTAAGCTCCATCAGTCCTATCACTATCAACCACCACATCCTTATCTGGACGAGTATAAACCTTTACGTGTGTGGTTGATTCTCCAAAAAGTTTGTTAACTAATGTCTCTACTTTGGACCACTCCAATCTGTCCAATCCACACCCTATCTTTGGGATAGTTAAAGTGGTTATGTTTTGCTCTAGACAGATCCTTCTGGCGTTTCTTAGGCTCTGTTCCAAGTTGTCGTAAGTGGGTCTGTCACTCGCTTTTTCTTTGGTAATTAAGTGTAGTATCCTTCTTCCTTCCTTTTCTACATATACACACTCTCCCACCCCCTTTTGTTGTTCCACTAATTATTCTACCCCGTATCTGTTTCTAAATTCTAAGGCTATTCCTGCCCCTAGGGCACAGTCTTTACTTATGCAGTGACCCAATGCTTCTTCATCAGGGCTTTCGAACAGGTTTTTAGCTTTGTGTGTTATTACCTCGCTTTTGTTCGTGTTTACCTTAAGGCAGTCCGAAATGTAGTTCCAGAAGTTTGATCCCTGCACTTTGATTGATGTGGGAGTGGCAGATGTCACCTCATACGGCCCTTTGCGTCTGGGTTCGTCCCACTTCCTTCGATACACTTTAATGTAGACCAGATCCCCCATTGCTATGGGTCCACCTCTGTTTGATTCGTCTGGAGTTTCTCTTGGTCAGGATTCAGTCTGAAAAATACTTGCATGAACTTTGGTTAGAGTTGTCATATATTTATCTAATTCACTTTTCAATTTGTCTATGTCTTCTATTTCTATTGTTTCTCTGTCTCCTCTTGGCATTCTCCTACCCATAACCATTTTGTGAGGTGTCAATTTAGTTCCACGGTTTGTACTTCCCCTTATTTCCATTAGGGCTATTGGTAGCGCTGTTACCCAATTCAGGCCTGTTTGTGCAGATTTTGGAAAGCTTTCCTTTTTGTGTTTGATTCATTATTTCGACTCTGCCTTGAGACTGAGGATGATAGACTGACCCATACTTAAGTGTTATGTGTAGTTTCTCACACATTTTCTTAACTACGTTTGCCACAAATCCTGGTCCATTATCGCACTGTAATATACTTGGCACCCCAAACCGTGGTATTATTTCTTTGGAAAGTGCCTGTGCCACCGCTTCTCCACTTTGCTGGCCAACTGGGAATGCTTCTACCCATCTGGAAAATCTATCCACTACCACTAACATGTATCTTTTACCTTTTATTGGTGTTATGTCCACAAAATCCATTGCCAAGTGTGTAAAGGGTCCCTTAGGGCTGGGGAAGTGTCTAATTGGGTGTGGCGCTCTTTTGATGTTTCGTGTCATGCATTCGCTACATTGTGTTAAAAACTCATTAACTTTCTCTTGCATTCTAGGAAACCACATGTTGTTTTGTTTGATTATTGTGTCTATCATTTCTGTCCTGTTGCTGTGCCCTACTCCATGTGCTTGTGACAGGACCATCTGTTCCAATTGTTCTGTCACCACTACCTGCCCTTGTGGCGTTCTCCATATTGCCCCTACTTCGTTTGCTCCTCTAAGTGTCCATTCTAGTTTCTCCTGCTCTCCAGCCTGTTTCTGTTGTTCTTTGATTATCTCTTCTTGTCCTTGTATTTGTATGCATTCAGTTTTTTAGCTATCTGGGCCCTGGTTAATACTAACATCCCTTTTCCTGGTTCTGTTTCTCTTTTTGCTGCTGCGTTTGCTGTTTTGTCTGAGAAGTTATTACCTAACGTGATCTTATCTTCCCCCTTTTGATGTGCATCGCACTTCACTATACTCAGTTCCGTGGGCCCCAGGCGTGATTGTAACAGGTCCCTGATCTCTTTTTCATGCTTAATTGGTTTCCCATTGGTCTTCCTAAAGTTAATTTTAGCCCATATTTTTCCATAATAGTGACACACTCCAAACCCAAAAGCCGAATCTGTAAATATGGTTCCCCTCTCACCCTCTAGTATCCTACACGCCTCTGTTAGTGCCATTATTTCTGCTCTTTGGGCTGACATAATTCCATTTTCTATTTTTATTCCTCTTAGCTCTTCTAGCTGTCCATCCGTCCATTCTGCTATGCCATACGCCATCTCACTTACCCCTTTCTCATTTTTTCCGCATGACCCATCCACAAATAGGGTCCTAGTACCTTCCATCAGGTCACATTTTAAGTCTGGTCTTATTTTCATGTCTTTTATGCTCTCATCCTCACAACAATGAGGCTCTCCCTCATCACAGAACAACAGTCTGTTGGCTTCATTTTTAGTTTTGATTATTCTAACAGGTAAGTTGTTTTTCTCCAACAATTCCAAATATCTCATTCTACGTCCTACACTCAGGTTGAATCTGGCTTGTTCAATTATTCCCATTACCTCATGTGTTGATCTTATTTCTACTCTCCCTCCTAGGGTTAACTTACTCACCCTGTGATAAGCCCAAAATACTGCCTCTAAGTTCTTTTCACAGTCAGTCCAATCATCTAAACCCTGTAAGTAAGTGGAGTACTATCCAAGTGCATGTTTGTATTTTCGTTCTCCCTGAAATAGAACTGCTGTGGCTAGGCCTCCCTTTTTCATTGCCACATCTACACAAAATGGTTGATCATAGTTAATCATCCCTGTTTTAGTTACCCTTATTACTTCCTTCTTTATGTTTTCAAATTGTTTGTTTCCCTCATCAGTCCACTTTAGTTCTGCTCTCAAATCTTTCATACCTGCCCTTTTCATAATTTCCCTCAATTCTTTGACTTTTTCTGCATATTCTGGAATAAATTCGCTACAAAAGCCCGTAGTTCCTAAGAACCCCATAATTTCTTTCACTATTCTTGTTTTTTTGTATAGTTTAATTGTTTCTGTATTTTTGTCAGCCAAACCTTTTTTTCCTTTGCTGGTCTTCCTTCCTAGGCATACAACGTTCTTTTCTGCCACTATCAGTTTGTCTTTTGATACCTTATTGCCTATTTTGTGTAACTCTTTTAACTTTTCTTCTGTTTTTCTTAAGCATCCTTCGTAGGTTTCATGTCCCACTAAAATGTCATCCATGTATTGTATGCATACTACTCAAGGGTCTGCCTGTAAATTTATCAAATTTTTTAATATCTGATTAAATATGTGTGGAGAGTGTATGAATCCCTGGGGTAGCCTTGAGTAAGATAGTTTCTCTCCCTTCCAGGTAAATGCAAACAAATGTCTACTTTGCTCACTTAATGGTATGGTGAAAAAAGCGGAAGTCAAGTCTATTGTTGAGAAATATTCTTGTTTGTCTCCAATATTGTTTAACAGTTGGTAAGGATTAATTACTACCGCTTCTATTTCTTGTACCACATCGTTCACCGCCCTTTGGTCATGCACCATTCTCCATTTGCCGTTTTTTTTTTTTTTACTGGTAATATTGGAGTATTACACACACTTTTTACAGGCACCAGTATACCAGCTTATTTTAGACCCCTTATTACTGGCTCAATTCCCTCTTCTGCTTCTTGTTTTACTTTATATTGCTGTCTGAATGGTCTTTGGCTACCCTGTTTTAATTTGATTTATATTGGATTGCACTTCAATTTTTCTATGTCATAATCCCCTTTGGCCCACAGCTCTTCTGGTATTCTTCCCATCATTTCTTTTTCTGCCCCTTCCTCCATCATTATCATCTCCTCTCTGGTGCCTTCCTCTGACATGTTGAATTTATATAGCTCCATTTCCCCATCGCTGCTCACCCAGTGCCCTGGGGTCTTTACCCAGTCCTTTCTCCATGATTTCTGTACTTCTCTGCCTAATTCCCTGGCTCTATGATCTCCATAAACGTACAGACTAACGTGTGGGCAACTTTCTTCCACTTCAAATCCTTCTACCCTTCTGAGCCTCACAGCTGCCCCTACTTTTAAAATAATTATCCCGTCTGTGGTAAGATTTATTTTTTATCCTATCCTGATTTTTTTCTCATATTTTTGGTCCCTTCCTCCCTCACTGTATCTTGTTTTGCAGTGTCCTTTTAATCTCGGCAGTCTCCATTTCCTGTGTTTTATTTATTTTTGGCCTTTCTTCATTATCTCTTCTGCTGTAACCCAGTAGGCCACTGGTCTAACTGTCTGGGTTTCAGTTTATTTTTTCCTTTTACTGTACACTGTAGTGCCAGTCCCCGTGGTGTCATGGTTATTTTTGCATTCAAAGTGCACAGTACATCTCTTCCTATCAAATTTGAAGCATGCACTGCCATTAGTACTTGCGTTCTCACTGTTTTTCCATCTATTTCTATGTCAATTGATTGGCTCATAGGTATGCTTGTTTTGTTTCTAGAGAATCCCACTGTTTTTACCAGGGTGTTAGATTTTACTAATTTTACTTCAGAGGGTTTTAGGCAAGTGTAGGTGGCCCCAGTATCCACCATTGCTTCATTCAATAATTTTTCCGTTGATTTTACACTCTATAATTGGTTCCTCCTCTTCGCTTTTTGATAACATCACGTGCTGGTCTACAGTAGGGTTCTCCGAAAATTCCTATTGTTTATCTGACCATGGGTTTATCTGACACTTGGCTCTTGTGTGTCCTAGCTGATGACACCCATAGCATTCCACTGACTGCCGGTCTTTAATTATTCTCTCTCTTCCTAAATCACCTCTTCCCCTTGTCATTGACCTGCCTCACCCTGATCCTCTCCTATAGCTTCCCTGAGCCTGAAGATGGTACCCCTGTGGTAGCTGCACATTTACGACTATAGGTTGGGGTTTTGGCCGTCCCCTGGCCGTCCCCTGGCTTTGATGTCGGTTCTACTTTCTGACCCAGCCCTTTTCCCCCTGTGGACTCCTCAGACCCTCCAGCCTCACCCCTCACTACGTACGTACCTTTCAGTTTCTTGTCCTTTTTCAGCTGCTCCATGTTAACTTGTGCTAGCTTTCGAGTGACCTCTCTGCTCTGCTTTTCCAGAGCTTGTTCTGCTTCCTGGTGAGTTTTAACGAAATGTCTCAGAGTCTCAGACCATTGATCGTGGTCCATCTCATCCAGTCCCGGTATGTCTCTCAGTTTACCCTGTACTGAGATAGGCAACACCTCCTTTATGTCACTTATAAACAGCTGTGCACACAGGGAAGATTTATCAATAGTCACATTTTCATTAGTCATATTTCGCCAATGTTGCACCTGGTCAGTTATCCATTGATCGTAATTATCCCTAGTTGTCAGTGGTTTCGTCAGCTGCCTGTTTTTGGACATTTCTGTGGGGAACTTGTCTCTCAATGTCCCCCATAATTCAGCGCGGTATGTGTTTAGGGATTGACCATTGTAATCCTCGCAGCCCACAGCATCCTTCATGCCAGCGTCCTCCAGTATATACTCCATCTCTTGCCTAGTTAGTACCTTAGTCAGCCAAACCTTAATGTCCCCTACCGCAATCATATCTCCCACTGCCTCATCCTCAAAAGTGGCTATCCACCTATTGGCCCCATCCCTCAGGCTCGGTAGCTTTGATTTCAATGTGTCTATGTCCCTTCCCCCCCATGGCACATATTTCAGCTGTGTTCCTTCCACTAATAGGGGCATCATTTTTGATCCCCCGTATGTCTCTTTATATTTCCTACCTGACCTGGTACCTGTTGTCTCTGCTGACTCTCTTTCTCTATATTTTTTAAACGCATCTTTATTTGTGGATTTTTCCATATTAAACCTTCATTTAGGCTGGTCCCACCCATCTGGGTAAGTTTGCTTATCCCAGTTTCCCCTTTGTCTTTCTTTCATATTTTGGTGTTCCATCTTTCTTAATTATTTAACTTCAAAAAACAACTAGCAATGTTTTGCAAGAACGATGTTGTTTTGTTGCAGGAGGATTGTATAAAATACAGAAAGGAGTTTATCGAATGTACAAATGTGGATCCATTCGGATGTGTAACACTTGCGGGATGTGCTATGAAGGAGTTTAAAACACTTTTTTTATCCAAAGACACAATAGCTCTAACACACAAAAATGCATATCTTAATCATTACAAAGCTTATTCTACCCCATCTATCCAGTGGCTGGAATATATTAAAGCAAGCAAAAATGCTATTTTATACATCATGCGTTAAATCACAGCAAAGTTGCTTTGCAATGATTGTATCATAAAAAAGCGCTATACAAATAATCTTGAATGAATATTACGCGGATGGATATTATGAGCTTAACGGTGATAGAATAGCTTTAGAATTCCTGGGATGTTTCTTGCACAGATATTCTTGCCGTTTTAATCCTAACTAATTAAATCCTGTTTCAAAAACACCTTTCGGTGTGCTCAGAAGACAGTCTGATAATAAGCTGGAAGTTTTGCGTAACACTTACAATTTCAAAGTGATTACTGTTTGGGAATGCATGTGGGAGAAAGCCAAACAAATCGATCCTGATGATAGGGCTTTTATGAGTAATTACACAGCGCCTGAACGACTTAATCCTAGGGATTCGCTTTTAGGTGGTCGCACGGACGCCCTGAAGCTTTACCATAAAGCTGGTGAGGGCGAGCGCATATCATATCTGGACTTTACGTCGTTGTACCCTTTTGTGCAGTCACGTAAAACTTATCCGATCAGTCATTCTGAAATAATTGTAAAAGATTTTGAACCGGTCGAGTCGTATTTTGGGGTTATTAAATGCACAGTGCTACCACCACGTAAACTACTGCATCTGCTTATCCCATTCAAATCACCGCAGGGAAAGCTATTGTTTGCACTGTGTTGCACCTGTGCAGAACACCAACTACAGGAGCACTGTCAACACAGTGATGAAGAATGATCAATTTCAGGGGTTTGGACATCTGTGGAGCTCTCGCACTTTTTTCACAAAAAGATGCGGATACTATATTGAATTTATAAGCGATACCATCATCACGCATCAGACAGAACTCATCTTTACCTCTCGTCATTCTTATTTTTATATCCACACCATGTAATATACATTTTTCTTGGAAGAAAATGTCACTATGAATGGGTGCTAGTAATTCTATGACATTGCTAGCGTTTGTAAACGCAGCGGAGTCAGTAGCATCCATGTGCCCCGCCATGTCTCTGTAAAATGATCCTGCTGAAAAGACGCTTTCGAGGGTATCTTTGCCAAAATTTATCAGCGCTTCGATCAAACATCTGTAAGGATATGTGCTAGAGCTCTGTGTTATGAGATGGTCGCCTAGAGAAACATCCACCTGCGAGAATATAAACGCTCCGGGTTAGTTTATTAACCCGACAGGTGCACCATCTGCTATATCGGGCCCGTCCGGTCTGGTTATTTTGATCCTTGTGACGTCTGGGTCATAGGCACTGTAAATAAATCTAGCTCAGGTTTAATACATTCCTCCGACATGTTGTGGAATAGAGACATGGTTTAGAAAATAGTATTCAGGTGTCTTTTGACACAGAACATTTTCTTTACACAGGATCGCACGGGAGCGTTGTGAGCATTTTCCGACCGTAAGCTTCTTACTAGTACGTTTAGCTTTCTTCACATGGCCACACCTCCTACGTATTCGTGCACCAGGTAGTTTAAAAGAACCGTGCGACATAACCATTAAACTATTACCATTTTGCCCTTTGTTGTTAATATCGTTATAAGATCCTTTCCATTGACGTGTGGTTTGTTAGGATAGAACAGTATTTGAAAATCTGGAATCTGAGGGTGCAAAATAAATCAAAATATTGAGAAAATCACCTCAAAGTTATCTAAAATAAGTTAGCAATGCATATTACTAGTCAAAAATTATTTTTTGACTAGTAATAGTTTAGTTTTGACATTTACAGAGGGACATTTACAAAATATAATCATGGAATATGATCTTTACTTAATGTCATAATGATTTTTTGCATAATATAAACTAATTTTGACCCATACAATGTATTTCTGGCTATTGCTACAAATATACCCCAGCGACTTAAGACTTGTGCTCCAGGGTTGCAAATTATGATTTGCAGTTCAAGAAATTGTTTTAATTCAGTTGAGTAATTTTTTTTCAGGACTCTTTGATGAATAGAAAGATCCAAAAGATCAGCATTTATCTTAAATAAAAAACTTTTGTAATATTATACAATCTACCATTCAAAAGCTTGGAGTCGGTAGTAAATAGTAAAAATATTTCAAAATGTTACTGTTTTTGCTGTTTGAATCAAATTAATGCAGGCTCGATGAGCAGAAGAGACTTCTTTAAAAAACATTCAAATTCTTACTGTTCCAAAACTTTTGACTGGTAGTGTACATGCACACAATAGGCACCAATCAACATGATCAGTTCATTTTTAATTGCATTGTTTAATTTAATATTTATTCAACTTTTTATTTAATTAAATGCATATGGTGCTGTTGCTATAGTGTCAATTTACTGTTAAAAATAAAATTATTTCAGCCAAAATGAAGTGTTGTTCTCTTTTTACATTGACCCATTTTAACTGAATGTTTTGCCGTGGCTCAAGAAGATACCTGCTGATACTCAAACTCTAATTTTAAGACAATTATACTTTTGACATTTAGAAAATATATACATATTTAATAGACCCATGCTAATTTATAAAAATATCAGCAGTTCTCCTGTATATGTTACACCCCATCACAACTCGTTCGTGTTCCGAGCGGGTCTCGAACCCGGGATGCTGGCGTGGGAGGCGAGCACTCTACCAAGGATGCTAAAGGCTACAGCCTCTAGCGTCAGTCGCTAGAACGCCTCTTTTTGAGATCAGGGGAGTGAGGTTTACACACAACAGCCCTTACTGGCTTACATCCGTTACACTCACCCCCCTAAACCTCACTCCCACCCAGGTCACGGCACCAATGTTACACCCCCTCCCGGGTCCACACCATCACAACTCGTTCTTGTTCCGAGCGGGTCTCGAACCCGGGATGCTGGCATGGGAGGCGGGTGCTCTACCAAGGCTAAAGGCTAAAGGCTCTAGCGTCAGTCGTTAGAACGCCTCTTTTTGAGATCAGGGGATTGAGGTTTACACACAACAGCCCTTACTGGCTTACATCCATTACACATAGCTTTTTTGATGGTATTATAAGTAATTTACCAAAAAGTGGCCCATTTTAACTGACTTCACCCTATTCCTTAAAACATTTTTTTTTTTTTTTTACTGTGGTAATAGAATGCAAAACATTGATTGATATTATAATTTGTTTTTATTTAGTATTATTTTAATTCATTTTAAAATTAAGTTAATGATAAATTAATACTTTTAATAGGAGCAACTTCTGTAATAAAAAATGTCATCAAATCAGGAGTCTGATTTCAGCATTTAATCCTCAAAAGCATGATACCCTTCAATAATATAATTGAACATATAGGCTCATATTTAGGTGTATGCATTCCCCATGCATGAAGTAAATAAGGTTGCATCCCAGGAGCTCTAAAAGATTGTTAAAGAGTGATGAATGCAGCCAAGGAAAACATGAAAAGAATTTGTCTGTAAGACAAATAACCAGACGTTAAAATGCGGACCTAATAGCAAAAAGGGGACGTCCCCCGGACTTTGCGAACATCCCCCTAGGTCCACATTTGGTCCGAGTAATAATGTTCGCAGCGGACGTTCCGAGGACGTCTACCAGATCTGCCATGTACCATATTTGACAGTTCCTTAACAATGTGCTATAATAATCAACAGCCTTTTATCATCAGACCTAACACCTTCTTTTCAGTTTTAAATTGCTAGTGCAAATAACTATAACTAAATTAGAATACACACACAAACAAACAAAAATACATGGCTATTTGTGGTTATGGTTAGGGTTTTGTTTTACTAACAAAAATAAGCAGTTACTACGGATTGAAATATTTATTATTGGTTTTGATAGAACTCAGAATTCTTTAAAACGTGCATACTGATCCTTCACATATTATTTTGCAAAAGATCCCATTAAACCTTCTAACATATGTGTTATAATAATTTTATAATATAATAAAATATCTGACACCTATTTCAAATAATTTCCCCCACAAAAAAAGAGACAGAATTGTGGCAAGGCACAGATGGCCAAGGTTACAAAAACATTTCTGCTGCACTAAGCAGAAATTAATTAAGCCCCAACTAAGGTTCCTAAGAGCACAGTGGCCTCCATAATCCTTAAATGAAAGATGTTTGGGACGACCAGAACCCTTCCTAGAGCTGGCCGTCCGGCCAAACTGAGCTATCGGGGGAGAAGAGCCTTGGTGAGAGAGGTAAAGAAGAACCCAAAGATCACTGTGGCTGAGCTCCAGAGATGCATTCGGGAGATGGGATAAAGTTGTAGAAAGTCAACCATCACTGCAGCCCTCCACCAGTCGGGGCTTTATGGCAGAGTGGCCCGACGGAAGCCTCTCCTCAGTGCAAGACACATGAAAGCCCGCATGGAGTTTGCTAAAAAACACCTGAAGGACTCCAAGATGGTGACAAACAAGATTCTCTGGTCTGATGAGACCAAGATATAACTTTTTGGCCTTAATTCTAAGCGGTATGTGTGGAGAAAACAAGGCACTGCTCATCACCTGTCCAATACAGTCCCAACAGTGAAGCATGGTGGTGGCAGCATCATGCTGTGGGGGTGTTTTTCAGCTGCAGGGACAGGACGACTGGTTGCAATCGAGGGAAAGATGAATGCGGCCAAGTACAGGGATATCCTGGACGAAAACCTTCTCCAGAGTGCTCAGGACCTCAGACTGGGCTGAAGGTTTACCTTCCAACAAGACAATGTCCCTAACACACAGCTAAAATAACAAAGGAGTGGCTTCACAACAACTCCGTGACTGTTCTTGAATGGCCCAGCCAGAGCCCTGACTTAAACCCAATTGAGCATCTCTGGAGAGACCTAAAAATGGCTGTCCACAAACGTTTACATCCAACCTGACAGAACTGGAGAGGATCTGCAAGGAGGAATGGCAGAGCATCCCCAAATCCAGGTGTGAAAAACTTTTGCATCTTTCCCAAAAAGACTCATGGCTGTATTAAATCAAAAGGGTGCTTCTACTAAATACTGAGCAAAGGGTCTCAATACTTAGGACCATGTGATATTTCAGTTTTTCTTTTTTAATAAATCTGCAAAAATGTCAACAATTCTGTGTTTTTCTGTCAATATGGGGTGCTGTGTGTACATTAATGAGGAAAAAAAAATGAACTTAAATGATTTTAGCAAATGGCTGCAATATAACAAAGAGTGAAAAATTTAAGGGGGTCTGAATACTTTCCGTACCCACTGTATATAAAAGTCATTGTAAAAATAAAGAACATCCTCTTTGATTCCACAAATCTGATCTGACACTTCTGCATGAGCTCTCAAGCAATGATTCACTGGAACAAGGACCACCTCCCTCATTTTCCTGTTGCCCCCCGAAAAATGTATAAATAATTCTGGAAATAAATACATGCGGGATTAAATAATCATAAAAAATTAAATCACATGAACAAATACTTTTAAAACAAATAAATACAAATATGAAATATAAAATACGTAAAAGAATAAGTAAATAGAAGTAAAAAATACTGAAAAATAATACATAAAGGAAGAAGGCAATACAATTCAGGATAAAATGTTATTACAAATTAACTTTGTTTATATCAAGTCATTTATATATTTACTTATTTTTCTGTTATTACATTTATTTATCTAAATATTAATTTATCTTTAATTTCTGCATGTTTGATCCTCAACACCATTGTAGTCCAAAACTAAAATGCTATTAAAGGTCAAGAAAGGGATTAAAAAGCTAATTTGATAAGGTTTCAGGTAATGGTGTGTCATTTGAATTTGCTTACCTAAAGCTTCATCCATCAAGCCAGGAAGCTGACCTTAGAACACAAAAACAGATGAGACAGCAATTTGCATCAATTGTTGTAAATGCTTTCTTAATTTGTCCCATGAACTATGCATATATACACTGAAAATGTTATACATGTTTGAAAATGGTCCTAAATGTCGCATTAGTGGGGTCACTTTCAACCCAGAGACTTGAAAAACAATCTGCGGAAACAATGAAAAAATAGCAAAATTCTTTAAAACACTGGAAGAACTCACGTAACATGGAGTCATACGAAAGTAAATACGGATAACATTAAAGTAAACGATTATGCATTTATTTAATGCAGGGGTCACCAAACCTGGACCTGGATGGCTGGTGTCTTGCAGACTTTAGCTCAAACCCTAATTAAACACACCTGAACTAGTTAATCAAGATCTCGCAAGGTATACTTAAAACTTCCAGGCGGGTGAGTTGAGGCAAGTTGGAGCTAAACTCTGCAGGATACTAGCTCTCCAGGACCGAGTGTGCTGACTCCTGATTTATAGTCTTAGCTGCCATGGAAGCCAGCAAAATTATTCACAGGCAATATGAAAAATTAAGACAAAAAAGGGTAGAGTTTTGAAACTTGGCCATGCCAAAACATTGATATTGTTCTCTGCCAATCATTTCTTTAACCCTTTAGCAGTATGTTATGGATTGTTATCTAATGACCCACATCACACATCAAAAAGGGTCCAAGCAAGAGTCCAGACTTGAATACAATTAAGAATTTGTGGAGAGAACTGAAGACCAGACTGATGGCAAGGAAGCCTGCTTACCTCAAGGACCTGAGATCTTTGCAGAGGAGCAGGAAAAAATCCCAGTGGAAATCTAAATTCTATTTGACAGCTGTGATGAAAAATAAAGACATTTACACTGTTCATTGAGAAAGTGTGTGAATAGTTGTGAACATGGAATGTTCTGTCAATGTAAAACAATTTATACATACATATATATATATATATATATATATATATATTAGTGGTGGGCCGTTATCGGCGTTAACGTGCTGCGTTAACGTGAGACTCTTATCGGCGATAAAAAAAATATCGCCGTTAATCTATTCTCAAAGTTGGGTTGGGAGCTGGGTCTATACTACGCAAGCTATGATGACTTTCACCCTGATATTTTAGCGCGGATGTATACCTAGCCGAATTGCACTGTAGGGGGCGAGAACGAGTCTTCGAACTAGAGGCTCGCAGTCCGTGATGGACAGATTGTTAACGGCTGGTCTATGTGGTAATACAATCGGGCAGGACATCCAAACACTCACCTATCATTCATCAACCTCAAATATGGCTTTTCATCTGAAAGATGTATGTAGTAGCAACTTTACATGGCCGCTCAATATGATGTTAACCTAGAGAAATGTGCGCTATTGAAGTGTTTGTGTGGAAGCGCGTTTGCTGCAAGACAAAATCTCCGTCATTTTTGGTCATACAGATAAAAGTAGCCTAATACATCTTTCGAATCTGTAAAGACTCTACGTTTATTTGTGTGCACTCAGAATAACAACGAAACGTTGCGCTTTTAAGCAAACAGGATGCGCTTTAGGTCTCCCCTAAGGACGTGTCCCCCCCAATAGTGGAAAAATACCAATCTGTCCCCCCCAATAATAGGCCTATTATATTGTAATATGTGACATATGATATGCCCTCCTTTTATGAACCCTGGTTGAAGCCTAGTGGATATGTTGTTATTTCCGATTTACCTTCAATTTAGGAAAAACAAGGGAAACAAAACTGTGTGACCACCCCCCCTCGATTGTACACTTGGTTGAGCCCGTAAACGCCGGCTCGCGGCATCGTTTGAAAAAACCGCTCAGTCCGACTGTCACTGGTGCTTAAATGAAAAGAAGGTAGGAGCTAAAAGAAAGGAGGACGAACAGGCGGACATTCGCCTTTTTTTCAGGCGGTAAGCAAGTAGACACCTAAAAAGTAGTGCCATGGTCAAAAATACCGCGGCAATTTTTGAATAAATGTGAAAAAATATCACGTTTAAATGGCTCAGTATTGTAGCAAGGTAGCTAGCATGATACCCTGAAAATAGGCTGAATAATGAACTGCTGGAGTCACAGACCAAGGAGTTCCCGCACTTCCCACTCCATTGATAAGCCTCTATTCATTCGTTGATGGCCTGGCCTGTTTGTTTTTACGATCTGATCCGCGACTGAACTTAAAAAAAATATCTGGGGGAGGGCTCACATTTGGACCCCCCCAATATCTATACCATGGTTGCGCCCCTGGAAAAATATATCTATGGAGAGTGAAATTTCTAAAAAAAAAAAAATAGAAGACGTGTGTGTTAGCATGGATGATTTACATGAAATTTAATCTGTGCAACACTGTGCATAATAAGATGGCTTTCAGTTCAATATAATAACAAAAAACGACATTTTGGGCTTACTTACTTTTAGTCATTATTTGGGTAGCACACATATTCTGAATGCCTTCGGCAGAATTCAAATGAGCCATTTTAATCTAGATTAATCTAGATTAATTCCAAAATTAATCTAGATTAATCTAGATTAAA
Organism: Schizopygopsis pylzovi; assembly: GCA_027422435.1. NCBI lineage: Eukaryota > Metazoa > Chordata > Actinopteri > Cypriniformes > Cyprinidae > Schizopygopsis > Schizopygopsis pylzovi. The sequence goes on from CM049816.1 coordinate 70,465, forward strand.
AAAATTAATCTATGCCCACCTCTAATATATATATATACACATATATATATTTGACACATTTGTCAGATAAAAAATCACCACAATTAAAAATTTGGCCTGTGCATTAATAACTAACCTTTATATAACTGTGCAAACGATGTTATTTTAATTATAAATTATATAAATAAATGTTGTTTTGTACTGAGATACAACTAGAGGAATTGATAAATAAAGTACATATAGGACAGCTGGCGAAATAAAAACACCCGTCAGTAAATTCAAGCAAGGTCTGAGTGGTCGTATAAGCGTATGAAGTAAATTTTTATATATATACAGGTATATTGTATTTTGTATATATATATATATATATACAGGTGCTGGTCATATAATTAGAATATCATCAAAACGTTGATTTATTTCACTAATTCCATTCAAAAAGTGAAACTTGTATAATGTATACATTCGTTCCACACAGACTGATATATTTCAAGTGTTTATTTATTTTAATTTTGATGATTATAACTGACAACTAATGAAAACCCCAAATTCAGTATCTCAGAAAATTAGAATATTGTGAAAAGGTTCAATATTGAAGACACCTGGTGCCACACTCTAATCAGCTAATTAACTCAAAACATCTGCAAAGGCCTTTAAATGGTCTCTCAGTCTAGTTCTGTAGGCTACACAATCATGCGGATGATGTATTCTCCCGGCGGTCCTTATATTATGGCCGCGCCGTAATATGTGACGTCATGGGCTGTCGCCGGCCAACGGATGGTGTTTTTACATATGTATCTTCAGACACGAGTCACGCTGAAGGCGTTCCCCATAGCGACCCCTAGGGGACGCAGTGTCTCGATCCCCACTCGGGGAACCATGGTTACATACGTAACCTGAGACGTTTCTGCACCCGCTTTAACCTAAATATCTGCCACTCTTTTTTGTGTATTGTGTTGCATTGTAAGGCTTTGTTTTTAAAATAGGGAAATTGGTTTGGCTGTAATGCTCAGACAACTTGCAAAATAGTAAAACCAACATGGCAAAGAATCGTGATAAAATCGTGATATTCCTGGAAAAAAAAATTGTGATATGATAATTTTGTCCTATTACCCACCCCTAATCCAAGGCTACTGTGCCTCACTGTTGAACACTGATAAGTGATGCTTAAGCCTTTTTGTATTTGTGTGATTGGTTGATGTGTATAGTATGTATGAATATTGTTTTAATTTCTAATGTATCAGGTTTAGTCGAAATGCTGACTATTGAGACCACTACAAATTTCCCCTTTGGTGACAATAAAATGTTATTTAATTTCATTTTGTGACCTTTTTTCATGTCGGTGTGACTAAATTTTGCACTGGCGCAACCACAACGTTGCCCAACTAATAAGAGTTTCATATGCATATGAGAAACATCAAATAGCCTAATCTTGCACCCAGCTGATCAGCCCCACAACTTTCACCTTACAGCTAAGCAGTCCAATGTTCCCTTGCAGGAAAGGTGAGATGTGCTTTCCCTCATGTGGACACAAGATCCTTAAAAGTAGCAGCTTGCAGCAAACTCTCAAATGAGCGCGAGATCAGCAGCTGTGGGATGTATAGATTTTTTTTTTGTTTTTTGCTTTGTGTCATTGTGCTTTTACCCTAGTTTGTATGGTATAAAGTTGTTTTTGAACACTTATATATTAAAAATAAAATGTGTTAAACTGTAATACCACATGTGTTTATGGTATGTCACATTGTAACATGACCTGCTGTAATGTACCTTCTGGGGCTCATTTATAAAATGCTGAGTAAAAACCGTCCTACATTGGATCTTATGGCTGTTTCTCTAATTTGCATATGACGTGTGATTCATAGTACGAACATAGGTACAGAGAATGTGTGTATGCCTCTTACTGCTGTAAAATCTATAAATTGCAAGTGATTATGAAAATGTGTGCAGCTGAATAGATTTCAGATCACAGCCTTGAAAATAACCCCTAATTAATGTCATTAACATATAGAATAGCACCAGTCAAAGTCAAAATCCTTTACTTTAGAATAGCAAGCTGCAAGAATGGCTTAGATTTCCAAAAACTTGCTACACTCCTATAAGCAAAAGTGCTTACATCTGCTTCCATGTTAAAGAATGTTGCCGTGGATTTTAGTGTACACACACATTCTAAAATCAAATTTGTGCATGTGCACACTTTATGAATGAGGCCTTGTATATCAACTTGCGTGTTTACTACATATATTTTCAGATAATTACAAGTATATAAGTAATAGCATCGGTTTATCATGGACAAACAACACTTTTCTTGCAGGAATACCATAGAATGATTCCCTAACTTAGCAGGTTAATGTAATTACACAGAATACTGTAAGAAATATAACAATTAAGGACCATGGGTTTATTACAGGACATTTCTAGCATTTCTGCAGAAATATGAAGTACCACAAGAATGTCATAGCAATATCACAAACTGCACAAAACAAAATCATGTGGTAAATACTACAGAAAGGTGAAAGTAAGACCACACAGTACCACAAGAATACTACATACTGTACAACAAAATCCTGTGGTAAAACATTCCAAAAACAACACAAAACACCAAAAGTACCACATAAATGTAGTGTGGTATTTGTGTAGTATTATCATATGGAATACCACAGGACATTTTTGTAAGGGAGACCTATTGCATCTTTATTTTTGTTTCACAAAATATTATAGAGCAGACAAAACAAAGATAAAAATGTAGATATGGGGTATAAATTGGCGCCACTTTCTTGCCGGAACACATCCCCTCGGCCAGATTGAGTGTCAAAACATCCCTCAGCATGATTTAATAAGGGAAAATACGATAACACTAGCGATTTTCAGTTTAAACCAAACAGTGGTCTCAATAGTGTTCCTTACAAAACTTAACAAAGATCTAGTGATCCATGAATATTGACATGCAGCCAGGAATCATGTTTCCTGATATTTATACGTACAAGCCGGGGAAATACCTAAAGCTAATTTGCCTGTGAATGCTTTAAATACAATATAGGTAGGTCTAAATACGGGTGATCAATTATATCAATCTTATATTTATCATCATATTATCCAGCCCTAAAATGTATTATTTATAAACATCCAATTATGATTGTAATTTGTATTGTTTTTGTTTTCCACATTTTTTGTTTTCTATTTAAAGTTGTCTGTCTGTATGTCTTGCTATAAAACGAAGGGACATATATAACGTTCAACAAGAAGAAGATAATTGATTGCAGATGTCCTATTTTGGGAGTAATACTAAACTTTCTCGGTGTAGATTAAGTTAACTCATTGTTTATATCATCCATCAACCTGCACTTGTTTAAATTGTATATCATGTGCTGTTCATCTAAGTAGCCTCTTGTTTGTTCCCTAAACTCTCAGATAACTTTTACCAAAGTCTCAGAACTTAGCTTGTTCACAGTCATTGCAAATTTCAAATCTTTCTACTCAGACACATACGCCTCAAACCTTGTCCCAGAAATCAGCAGCCATGCGTGATAATGTTAAATGTCATGATAGACTGAGCCATATTGTCTAATAAAAACATAACAGCACATGCAAGTGAGTTTCTTATGGAAAATGACAACAAAACAAGTGTTTGTAGTTTGAATTCCAGATGACCACTAGGGGTCATTGTGTCTGTTTCATGTTTCCATGGACTCTATTATGAAGCTTTGTTTTTTTTCATTTTTTAAACCATGCCTCCTTCTTATTGTTGTCCTATTATTCATTAGCTTTAGTATAAATAGCCCAGTGTTGTTTCTAGTCTGTCTGGTTTTGTACCTGTGTGATCGTGTTTTCTGGTGAGTTATTCTGGTGTTTTTTGTTTTTTTTCTCTTGTATCTCTACATCATTCCTTTTTCCTAAAATTATCAATAACTTAAAGCTTTTCAGCACCATGTTTGTTGCAGCAATCTGCCAGTCAGTGGTCTGGTAGCCTTTGTTTTTACATCTAATCTTTTGACAACATTTGATTGTATTTGATTTCTATAGACATTAAGTATGTCAAATCTGTTACGTTCAATGGATGCATTAATGGATGCAATGTAAACCAAAACAAAAAAGACAGGCTGTGTTTGAAATGGCATTCAATGGTAATAATGAGGACTCTGTGTAGGATACTGATTCCTGAAATGCACTCCATGTTATGTTTAATTTTCATTAAGAGTGCAGTGTGAGTGAACTGGAGCCAGGGAATAATTATAAATGTAGCACTTTTTTAAGTACAAATGTGTCTGTAAAGTACAAACTAGCTGGGTATCTGAAAACACTATTTTTACATGAAATTCTATGACACATTTCCGATTAAGTCAAATCAAGGTGTCTTTTTTTGCAGAGCTTTATACAATACAGATTTCAAAGCAGGTTTGCAGTGATACACTGAAAAAGAATGATTCAGTGATGCAAACAGAGTTCAATTGTTCAACAGAGCTCTAACAAGAAAATAGTGTCATTGTTCAGCTGAAGTCTGTTTAGTGTTGATAGTCCATATAATAACTTTGCCAAGTTCATTAATTATGAGTTAATTGTGGCTGTAAAGCTTAGTAATACAATCAATGGAACCCTTTGTAAATGAATGAGCTTTAGACCACTTAGGCTATTTAGACCATTTAGTTCAATAATAATTTGTGCATTTTCTTCCCAAGTTAACCAGAGACAAAAGTATCCCAAGAAAAAACAAAGTAATGGTTTATGATCTATGCACCATGTGTATCCGTAGTAGTTTATTTGCAGCGTGATGCGCACATGGACATACGTTTTAAGGTGCACAGATATTGGCTTGAAACAGAACATTTTATATATACATATTTGTGACCCTGAACCACAAAACCAGTCTTAAGTCACTGGGGTATATTTGTAGCAATAGCCAACAATACATTGAATGGGTCAAAATGAATGATTTTTCTTTTATGCCAAAGATATTTAGAAGTAAAGATCACGTTCCGTGAATATATTTTGTAAATTTCCTATCGTAAATATATCAAAACTTTATTTTTGATTAGTAATATGCTAAGAACTTCATTTGGACAAATTTAAAGGTGATTTTTTTTGCATCCTCAGATTCCAAATGTTCAAATAGTTGTATCTCAGTCAAGTATTGTTCTATCTTATTGTCACACACACACACACATATATATATATATATATATATATATATATATATTAGGGGTGGCACGATACACAGATGTCATGGTTCAGTACTTACCTCGGTTCGGAGGGGTCATGGTTCGATACGATTTTGGTATGACAGGAAAAAACAACAAATCTACTATGCTCGTTTTATATTTATTTATTTTGAACAGAGTAGTACAGTAGTACAGAGTAGTACAGTAGTAATAGTAAATTGTATATTACATTATATATATAATCTGCAGTACATATATACATACAAGGAATAAATTCTTGAAATATATTTGATTTAGTTAACAGATAAACAAGGGGAAAAAACAGTGCGACACATGACAGCCTACATATGCTGAGATTCAGTTAATTTTTGTGACAGGCTTAATTTGTTCACAGAAAGGAAACTCAAATGGTTTTGTTTTCATTGCGAGTGTACAAAAATAAAAGCAGACCTTTATACAGTGATGCATTATTAAGACGGTATCAGTTAAGTGTTAAAAGTTTATTCTGCTGGTATAAGGAAACAGTTGAAGTGATCGCGTCACACACACACACACACAAACACTTCAGTTCCAAATACGAAACAATAGCGCACCTGCCTTTGTGTCACCGTTGGAACACGACTGAAGTACAAATCCTATCATTTACATAATAAATAATAGTTTATTTACTATAGGAGGGGGGGTCCATCAAATGAGGAGGGGGATCTGCCAAATGAGGTGCCGGATCGGATTCAAATTAATCCTGGCTTTGAATAGCGGTGCACACCAGTGACAGGATTTTGGCTGTACGAGCACGGGTTGAACAGATTTCTGTGTCTCTTATTGAAAATGAACTACAGAGACTTGCTTTCCGCGTCCTAGAACAGCATTTGTCGAGCTGCTCACCGGGAATTCTCCCAATCTTCTGATGCCACTTCAGGCCTGTACATACACTTAATTTCCATGTGCAGCTCTACTAGTTTATATAGGCGTAAGTGACATTTCACCAAGTTTACAGGAGAGTCAAAACAAAATTTTACCATAGTTTGATCTAACTTTGTGTATTGATTTCAATTGTTTATAATAACAATTTGTACACTCATGGATAGGGTTGGGTATCGAGAACCGGTTCCATTTTAGAACCGGTTACACATTTCCAATAACCAAGTATTCGATAAGACACGTGCATTTCGATTCCGCTTAACGATCCCCGCGTTTGCATTTTAATGTGATTTAAACTATTTAAGTGCAAGAAGGGAAAGAACTTGCCCACTGTTTGCGTGCAGCGCACACATCTGAAGCGCGAGCACAGAGAACAGCGGTCCGGATGCGGGTTCCCGACCTGTGTCCGATCTCTAACCTTTCCGTGCATTTCCACTGCAGAAAAGGTTCACATTTATCGATCAGTATGGTCAAAATACGTCAGTATATCATCATAAACACAGCCATTTTTGTCTTAAGTGAACGCAAACAGATGAGGAATAAAACGCATTTGTAACAGTATTAGATCTGCGTGCGTTCGGTGTTAAAGAGACTAGGCAGTCTAATAAACAAAGTACCTGTCATTAATGTAAGTCAAAGAACAAAATAAAATCATTAACAAACTGAATATCTAAACTTTAATGAGGATTGATCAATATTTTATTTATGAAAAGAAAACTATTAAGTGTTTTTATTTTTTTTATTTCAATTTCTGTACCTGACATTTGTTCAGTTTTATTTATGCTATTGCTAATTGATTTGTTTGTTCCTATTTTATTACTTACTGTTTTCTTGTCTTTAACAGTTTAATGTTTGAAATTTATATTAGGTCTAGTTGTTCCCCTTCATGGGAACTTCGAACTGCGTCCCCTAGGGGTCGCTATGGGGAACGCCCTCAGCGTGACTCGTGTCTGAAGATACATATGTAAAAACACCATTCGTTGGCCGGCGACAGCCCATGACGTCACTACCGGCGCGACCATAATATAAGGACCGCCGGGAGAATACATCATCCTCTTCTTCATCTTCACTGACTGTTTTGTTTGAAGCGTGCATTCTGGTAAGAGTACAGTTTTCTCTCTATCATGGCGAGCACTAGCAAGGCGTTTAAGATTGTGTGTGGATCCACGATGACACACACAATCTTTGCGTCTTTTGTTTGGGCAAGGAGCACGCACGCGATGTCCTTGAGGGGAAAATCTGTGTGCACTGTGAGCTTTTTCTATGAAGGAAAGAGGGACAGCCGTCTGCTTCCCGCGATTCGGGGCCCACCGCTGCCGAGGCATGGAGGCGAATTAAATTAGCAGTTGCATGTGGCCGATGAGTTAGAGAGGGACCACCCCTTTTCGCGCGTGTCGGCCGAGAACGAGAGTGAGCTGCTGGATTGTGACGATGCGATCTTTCTGACATCATCAGATTCAGCAGCTAGTGCTCTGCTGGGTTATCCCCAGGAAGAGCAGGATATGTTTGAGGGCGAGGAAGTTGAGACTGAACCCTCTCAATCCTCCTGCACTGCATATGAACGAGTTTTTGGAGGTTATGGATCGTAAAAATAAATCTTTCTGGCCATAAACCCCCAGCTCGTGTGAGCCTTCCTTTCTTCATAAAATCTCGATGTGGAGGTTGAGAAGGAGTGGAAAAAGCTATTTTTTTTCTCGTATTCATAGGTTTCAGCATACTAGTTATGCTGACACTGAGGGGATGCGTGAAAATGGCTATGAGGGGATGCCCCCTGTGCAAGAGATGATAACCAGCTTATCTCTCTGTGGAGAGACATCCTCTCTCAAGGCTCCCTCCTGGCCATCTAAGCCCCTGAATCTCGCTTAAATGGCAGGGCATATGCAGCAGCAGGTCAGACCGTCGCTTTGTTGCACACTAAGGCGTACCAGAGCTGATCTGCTGAAAGACCTGGATAAGATTCTATAAAGTCCAGGTCTGAGCCCGAACAACCAGGGGTCCTAGCCCATCTCGGTCTGAGGGTCAGAGATGGGCTCAGAAGGCTAGTCTCGCGACTCATGCCCCTCCCCCTCCTGCGGCTAGGGTGAGAGAGAGGCGCGGGTCAGAGAGAGGCAAGCTCTCTCATTCCTCTCTAATTCCCCTGTAATTCCTCTCTAATTCCCCTGTAACCACCGTAAACTCCACCTGACCGAGGTTAGGTGGACATTTCCTGCTAAGCCAGGACAAAAAAAAAAAAAAAAAAAAAGTGAGTTCCCTCTCATTCTGAGGAATGAGTTCTCCGCTCTCCAGAGCTCATTGTCGGTAGAGCTAGCAGTGCTCCCCTCACCTAGAGGGTCACCTATGAGCATGCCGCTCCCTTCTGAGCACTGAAGGATGAGTCCTCCGCTCCCCAGAGCTCGCTGTTGGTAGAGCTAGCATTGCTCCCCTCACCTAGAGGGTCACCTATGAGCATGCCGCTCCCTTCTGAGCGCGTTGTCGGTAGAGCTAGCATTGCTCCCCTCACCTGAGGGTCACCTATGAGCATGCCGCTCCCTTCTGAGCATCTGAGTTCCCTCTCATTCTGAGGAATGAGTTCTCCGATCTCCAGAGCTCGCTGTCGGTAGAGCCAGCATTACTCCCCTCACCTTAAGAGGGTTACCTATGAGTATGCCGCTCCCTTTTGAGCGCTGAAGGATGAGTCCTCCGCTCCTCAGAGCTCGCTGTTGGTAGAGCTAGCATTGCTCCCCTCACCTAGAGGGTCACCTATGAGCATGCCGCTCCCTTCTGAGCATTTGAGTTCTCTCTCATTCTGAGGAATGAGTTTTCCGCTCCTCAGGGCTCTGTGATAGGTCGCTCGCCTTGCTGGTCGAGCTAGCATTGCTCCCCTCACTATAGAGGGTCATCTATGAGCATGCCGCTCCCTGCTGAGCGTCTGAGTTCCTCTCCTTCTGAGGGATTAGTTCTCCGCTCCCCAGAGCTCTGTGTAGGTCGCTCTCCTGGTATGGTCGAGGTAGCATTGCTCCCCTCACCTTAGAGGGTCACCTATGAGCATGCTGCCCCTTCTGAGCATTGTCGGTAGAGCTAGCATTGCTCCCCTCACCTTAGAGGGTCTTCATTGAGCATGCCGCTCCTGTATGAGCGTCTAAGTTCCCTCTCCACTCTCCAGAGCTCGCTCTTGGTGGAGCTAGCATTGCTCCCCTCACCTAGAGGGTTACCTATGAGCATGCCGCTCCCTTCTGAGTGTTTGACTTTCCCTCTCATTCTGAAGAAGGAGTTCTCTGCTCCCCAGAGCTCTGTGATAGGTCGCCGGTTGGTCGAGCTAGCATTGCTCCCCTCACTTAGAGGGTCACCTATGAGCATGCCGCTCCCTTCTGAGCACCTACATTTCCTCTGTGATAGGTCACTCACCTTGCTGGTTGAGCCAGCATTTGCTCCCCTCACCAAAGAGGGTCATCTATGAGCATGCCGCTCCCTTCGGAGCATTTGGGTTTCCTCTCACTAGGGATTGAGATAGTTCTTTGCTCTACAGCCATAAGAACATTAAACTAATATATATATAAGTGCACACGCTAAAACTCTGGGCACTTTCTAAAATCCACTCAGTGGTGAGATCGCACATCAAGTGTTTTGCGTTCTTTCTAAAATCCATGTTATGGTAAGTGCACACGCTAGACTTTGGGCACTTTTCTAAAATCCACCCAGTGGTAAGTTAGCACATCGAATGTTCTGCTTTCTTTCTAAAAATCCCGTAGGGTAGGGTTACGCGTTGTACCTTCGTGCCCTTATTTGAGCTGGTCAGGCCTCGGTTTGTACCTTGGGCCCCACTCCCTGTAAACCAATATTTTGGTTTAAAAAGGGTAATGCTACCAAGGGGTCTGTTGAGACAGCTCCCTCAGCAAGCTCGTGCAGAGCAAGCGGTAGCCCCTGGTGACCGGCCAGGACCTAGTGGCTACCACTAGGTACTTGGCCCTATCCCCTTAAAGGAATCTATAAATCTTTCTATTCCAAACCTGTAAGCTCTACCTTGGGTCCGGTAATCCCGGCACCTAGCAGGTAAGTACTTCAGGTATGCAGCTCGGATTTTTGGCCAAAGGGGATAATGTCACTGACAGCATCAACCTTCCACAGGGGCAACTCCCTGAGCCAAATGGTAGAGTTGACTAGTGCTCGCCTCCTGTGTGAATTGGGCTTGGACTCCCCTCAGATATATAAGTTGCAGGTGAAAAAAAAGAGAAAACATGCCCGTGTCTGCTTTTATTTTAATGCAGTTGTATCAATAAATAAAATCACCAGTCTTTCACATGCATCTTAAAGATCGTGTTTAATTGTGAGTGATGCCGCCATGGGATTATTTTAACTAGAGCGGCAGTTGAGCTTGCGCCGACCCTGGCGCCACCCAATCAGCTTTGCTCCATTTGACTGAATCTGGGCAGAGAGTATATCTCTATACACTTCAGAATTAATCCGGCTGCTTCTGTCTTCTGTCTCATCATCACTAAACAGCAGTAATCCAGAGCCACTAGAAGCCATGCAGCTCATGCATCACACTGCTCTGTGTTTCACAGATGATGTTGTGTACTTTGGATCATGAGCTATTCCAAGCCTTCTCCAGACTTTCTTCTTTCCGTCATTCTGGTACAGGTTGATCTTAATTTCAGCCATCCAAAGAATGCTTTTCCAGAAGTGGTCTGGCTATTTTTATATGTTTTTTTTGGCAAAGTCTAACCTGGCCTTGTGTAGCGTGTAACGTGTTTAGCGTGTCACAGTTGGAAAATATTCGATGTGAACCAATGATCAGAAGCAAGAAATGACTACTGGGAGAAGGTAATAGCACAGCAGGTGAGTGAATAATCAACACAGACACTGCTTATGAGCTTTATATGAGATTTATGTATTTTATAACAAAATATTCTTTCTGTACTTTGCTTAAGTTAAGTGAATCAAGTCAAGTCAAGTCACCTTTATTTATATAGCGCCTTTAACAATACAAATTGTAACAAAGCACTGCACAATATCAAAATAGGCAAAATGTGTCAATAATGTAAAATGACAGGATTTAACACTCAATTATCTGCTGAATGCATTTCATTATTGAATTTAGTAATGGCATTGTCCAGCTTAGTTCAGTTTAAATAATATCTGTGCAATCAAGTCGATGATTGTGCTGGAAATGAAGTGTCCCCAACTGAGCAAGCCAGAGGCGACAGCGGCAAGGAACGAAAACTCCATCGGTGACAGAATGGAGAAAAAACCTTGGGAGAAACCAGGCTCAGTCGGGGGGCCAGTTCCCCTCCGGCCAGACAAATCAGTAGTTTTTTCCAACTGCAGCAAAGTCAGAATGAATCACATATGTAACAATCAATTGATGGTGTACAAACAATAGAAATGAGTGTTATTAACACTTGTTTTGTTGTTTCAAGGTATTCAGAGTCAGCAGATTGAACAAATTCAACCCGACTTGGAAATCAGTTCTGATACACTTTGTACAATAAAAACACACAAATAAAACTCTTTGAAAACTCAAAACTGTGTTTGGTTTGTAAACCCAATAAACCAAAATTAATAGTTAACAATACATAAAAAACAAAATATTACATTCAATAACCTGAAACACTCAGAAAGAGGAATCGGCAGTGATCTGTAATTGATTCAATGTAGAAGAGTTGGTTTCTAAACTTTAACTTTCAAACACCCAAACATTCCTTTTTATCTCAAAACCCAATAGTCTGTTTGGAACTTTGAATCAGAAACTCGAAAGTTAATGAAGTGATTCAGTTCACTCAAGTCCATGAAACAAATGATTCAGTTCGACAAACTATTAATTTATTTTGACCAGTTCAAGTTCAAAATTAATGTCTCTCCATTGCAAATTTAAAAGGAATAAGCAATATTTATTGAACTATATATCAATAAATCACATACATGCCCTCAAAATAACACATTTAACCCATTGTTTCAACTGTTATTGAACATATTAACACTTCTATGGCATACTTAAAGACTTTTCAGTAACTCGTTAGCATTTTTACACGTGGATAGCGTTAGCTTGAAGTCAAGTCACCTTTATTTATATAGCGCTTTTAACAATACAAATTGTAACAAAGCACTGCACAATATCAAAATAGGCAAAATGTGTCAATAATGTAAAATGACAGGATTTAACACTCAATTATCTGCTGAATGCATTTCATTATTGAATTTAGTAATGGCATTGTCCAGCTTAGTTCAGTTTATAATATCTGTGCAATCAAGTCGATGATTGTGCTGGAAATGAAGTGTCCCCAACTGAGCAAGCCAGAGGCGACAGCGGCAAGGAACTAAAACTCCATCGGTGACAGAATGGAGAAAAAACCTTGGGAGAAACCAGGCTCAGTCGGGGGGCCAGTTCCCCTCCGGCCAGACGAATCAGTAGTTTGTTCCAACTGCAGCAAAGTCAGAGTGTAAGTGGTCCACTGGTTCCAGGGGTCTTTCCCTGATGGATGTCTAGGTGACGAGGTCCTCACTGGAGATCTGTCTCTGGGGCTCATCTATGTGTCCTAGACTCCACTGACGTTCAGGGCTGTAGGGGCTGTAGAGGTTGTCTCCAGGTGCTGATCCTCCATTTATGGCAGACTTTGGTTAAGTCAGTATAATCGCTGATGGTTGGCTTCCTCTGAGGTCCTCGGAGGGGTTGTCATCGTCTCTTTTCAGGTGTTCGGTCATCTCAATCGTTTAAGGGTAGGATCCAGACTGAAGCTTGTGTAATTCCTAGCTACCACGGGATGTTAATCCCGTAGCAGTAACATAGAAACAGTAAGACAATTAGCGTAGCGGTTGTTCCATCCAGGAATAACCCTGGATGAAATTATCAGTATAACCCAAGCTAAAGCATAATAATGTTCATTTGTTCAGATAGACTGGCAGTACAAGATTGTGTGATGCATTATATGAATGCTTGGCTAAAGAGATGCGTCTTTAATCTAGATTTAAACAGAGAGAGTGTGTCTGAACCCCGAACGTTATCAGGAAGGCTATTCCAGAGTTTAGGAGCCAGATATGAAAAAGTTCTACCTCCTTTAGTGGACTTTGCTATCCTAGGTACTACCAAGAGTCCAGAGTTTTGCGACCTAAGGGAGCGGGTTGGATTGTAGCGTGATAGAAGATTAGTTAGGTACGCAGGAGCTAAATCATTTAGGGCCTTATAGGCAAGTAATAATATTTTGTAACTGATACGAAACTTAATAGGTAGCCAGTGCAGAGACTGTAAAATTGGAGTAATATGGTCATATTTTCTTGACCTGGTAAGGACTCTAGCCGCAGCATTTTGTACTATCTGTAGCTTGTTTATTGAAGATGCAGGACAACCACCTAGCAGTGCATTACAATAGTCCAGTCTAGAGGTCATGAATGCATGAACTAACTTTTCTGCATCAGAAACATTTAATGATGTTTTATTAACAAGGTTCGGGAGGAGCACGATCAGATAATCAACCGATTTGGCACAGGTGCAACTCGTTTAGCTAACCATCCTAATGAGCACAACGCGTACATGTATAAATAGATACAGCCTGCCTACCTCTGTCCAGTGACAGTTTTCCAGCAGTGACAGTTTTCCAGCATTCCAGCTTTCTCTCGTCTGCCAGAAAATGTCCGATCTCGAGTCGTTTTCATCCGACAACGAACCCGACACTCCATCTCAAGCCACCCGCTCCAAGGCACGGCTTGGTCAAGCCTCCGGCTCCAAGGCACCTCCTCCGGCAGGCTCCAAAGCGCTTCCTCCTCGGCCAGGCTCCACCGCCGAGCCCCAGGCTTCAGCGCGCGGGCGGAGGCCCACAAGGCCAGCTACTCCCTCTCCTAAACCACGAAGTCTTCGTCCTCCTCCACCATCAAGACAGCCATTACAATCCCCATCATCTTCATATGCTTCAGCTTCACCATCCATCCCTCCTATCGGGAAATGGACCGTCGCGGGATTGAGACAAGCATTGTCAAACTCCGACGTTAAGTTCTCCCGGAAGACGAGCAAAGCTCAGCTCTTCGATCTCTTCGTCTCTCTGGGGAAAACCAACTCATCCACCTCAAAAAAGGTATCCAAAGCCCGCAAGCCAATAAACTATCATGTCTCTCCAACTTCGTCTTCCAGATCAAGTTCCAGCTCCCCGCGAGCGCCAAGACGCAGCAGGCCGTCAGCAAGCCTGGGCCGCGCCCCAGACTCGGCCGTTCCTCGCACAGCGCCGCCCCCCTCTTCTTCCCAACCATCCACCGCGGCACCCCCAGCCACTGCGTCACGCGCAGCTCCGCACACGGGTATAACTTTCCAATCTCCTATTCTTCCCACTCCCTTCCTTCTTCCCTCGGCCGCAGACGCTAGCGTGAGGCTGCCTCCGCTAGCCGCTCAAGCCCAGCCCCCTTACTATCACCCTCCCGCTTCTCCTTTTTCCCACCAATGGCCAGCAGCCCCCGCGGCAGACGTCCATGCGGGGAATCACCAGCCAGCAACACAGTCTCACTGGCTCCCTCCCTCTTTTCTTCCCACTTCTCTCTATGGGCTCCCCGAAACATCAGGGGCCGATCCGTGCGTGAGGCTGCCTCCGCAAACGGTTACTGCCCCCCTCTATCTTCCTTCCAACCCTTCTATCCCATCTAAACCACAGTTCACTTTATTCACAGCAGTCCCCCTACCTACCCCGTCAAACGCTGCTGCCCTGGAACCACCTCCCGTACCCAACACCATCAAAACCCAGATCCTCGCAGGTATGGACATCGATCTCTCATCTCTCCTCTCTCTGCTACCGCCCGCCGAAACCCACCGTCAAATCGATTGCGGAGATTTTTCGGTCACCCTGAAAAATCCAACTCCCAATTCATCCCGCCCCCTCACATTTTCCGAATTCACCATAGCTTTCGGCCGCTACACGGAGACAGTTTGCTCGGTTTTTCCCCATAGACGGCGCGAACTTAATGACTATCTAGCAATAGTTGCGGAGCTCGCGCTATCTTATGGCGGAGCCCATTTCTACACGTACCATAAATTATTCTCAGCCAAATGTGCGGTGCGTGTTTCTCAGTGGAATCAGTGCCCCTATTGGGGCGCACTAGACTCTGATCTCCACAATAGAGTTTTTTTCAGTTGTCCCAATATTTCGTGCGCCGTCTGCAGGTCAGTAGCTCACTCAACCATCTCATGCCCCCAAGTTAATCCTGCCATAATACCCTGCCCAGAACCGTCGCAAGCTAAATCCACCAGCTACGTACCCCGCTCTACAACCACAAATCCTCCTCTGGATCCCAAGAGAGAATCCATCCCATTCTCCGGTAACCAGCAGGTATGCGGCAACTTTAACAGAGGCAGATGCACTAGACAGCTGTGCAAATATCTCCACGTCTGCAGCTATTGCGGCGGGGCCCATGCCCGCATAGTCTGTCCTGTCTCAAAAGCCACCAATAAAAAATCCAGAAACTACTTATCGACTCCAGTCAATATTTCTCGTCTTTCCTCTGAACTTTCACATCACCCAGACACTAACTTCACCAGCTATCTGTTGTCTGGCCTCAAACAGGGCTTTAATCCCGGCACTACATGCCCGCTCTCACACAACATCATCAGCAATAATCTCCAATCCGCACTCGCAGAGCCAGACACAGTAGATAATCT
Organism: Schizopygopsis pylzovi; assembly: GCA_027422435.1. Lineage (NCBI taxonomy): Eukaryota > Metazoa > Chordata > Actinopteri > Cypriniformes > Cyprinidae > Schizopygopsis > Schizopygopsis pylzovi. Next base: position 86,125 of record CM049816.1, read on the forward strand.
AATCAAAAAAGAAGTCGAGTCAGGTTTCATGATCGGACCCTTCAATACTCCACCGTTTGAGACTTTTCGCATCAGTCCTATCGGAGTGGCTACCAGGAAATTTTCGGGGAAAAAACGCTTAATAATCGATCTATCAGCTCCACACAATTCCCCGTTCTCTAGCATAAACAGCCTCATACCTCTCGAGGAATATTCTCTACACTACCACGATATAGACCAAGCGATCACCATGATCAAAAATGTAGGTCGCGGCGCGTGGCTGGCAAAAGTAGACATCACTTCTGCTTTCAAAGTGATGCCTATCCACCCAGACTTTTGGCACTTATTCGGGATCCGCTGGCGTGAGAGGTTTTATTTCTCAGTACGCCTAACCTTCGGATGTAGAAGTAGCCCAAAAATTTTCGATATGTTATCAGAGGCAATCTGCTGGATCCTAATTAACAACTATTCAGTGCCTCACCTAATCCACCTGCTCGACGACTTCCTCATCGTATCTCCCCCCGATGCCATCCCAGCCGAAAACATCACGACAGTCCAACGAATTTTCGCGGAGCTCGGAATCCCCATCGCGCAGGAAAAATCTTTAGGTCCTACACAGCTCATCGAATTTCTGGGCATCAACCTGGACTCAGTCAAATTCCAAGCTTCGTTGCCCAAGGAAAAAATCGACAGAATAATCCTAGTGGCTTCCTCCTTCACAGAGGGCCTCAATTGCTCCAAACGCGATCTCCTGTCCCTGCTCGGTCACTTTAACTTCGCAATGCGCATAATTCCCCAAGGCCGCCCCTTCATCTCTCACATGCTCGCACTCGCATCCTCCGCACACGCCCTAGACGACCAAATCATCATAAATCAGGCTTCTCACAATGAGATCAGTTTATGGATCACCTTCCTTAAACAATGGAACGGTCTAACTTTTTTTTACAGCGATCTGGTCCTCCTCCCCGACGACATCCAACTGTTTACCGACGCAGCCCCATCCGTCGGTTTCGGGGGATACTACCAAGGGCGTTGGTTCGCGTCTTCATGGCCCCCCCAGATGCGCGACTCTCCCCAGTCCTCAGCACTGTTCGAACTCTACCCGCTAGTTATCGCCGCCTCGTTATGGGGAAAAAATTGGACATCACGCAGCATCCTGGTGCACTGCGACAACGAAGCGACTGTCCACTGCATTAATAAAGGCCGTTCCCATTCCCTCGCTCTCATGCCACTGCTAAGACGTCTAATCTGGATTTCAGCATGCGATCAATTTATTATAACGGCTAAACACATTCCCGGATCCAAAAATCTAATCGCTGATTCTCTCTCTCGATTTATGTTTCAGAAATTCAGAGCGCTGGCTCCGGAGGCGGACCCATCGCCAACCCCAGTACCTCCCTATTCGCAACTCATATTCCCCTAACCCATCCCCTAAAACCTCTCCTCGATTCGTCTCTCGATTCCATCCTCCAAGCAGTTTCACCCAGAACAATCCAGTCATATCTAACAGCTTGGCGATGTTTCAAAGCATTCCACCTCTCCTACAACCTGCCATTTCCCGATTTTTCTCTCCTGGCAATCACGTCATTTATCTCCTACCTCAATTCCATCAAGAATCTCCAAGCCGGATCCATCAAAGGTTACTTAAGCGGCGTTCAATTTTTCCACAAACTAATTTACGGTTTCCCCTCCTCCGAAATAAATAATTCCCAAACTTCCCTATTAATCAGAGGAATTCAGCGCTCTCAACCGTCTAGCCCAGATTCCAGACAGCCCATAACTCTGGACATCCTCACAAAATGCATCCGAATTCTCCGCACAGGATACCAGTCTATCCACACCGCCCGTACCCTCGATGCCATGTTTCTATTGGCTTTCTTCGGTTTCCTGAGGTGCTCAGAAATCGCTATCACCTCCAAATTCAACCCCGAACTCCATCCGACCATCTCTGCTTTGTCCATAATCGACAGCGAAACTATCGCCTACTTTATCAAACAAAGTAAGACCGACCAAGAAAGGAAAGGCCACTTCATATACATTTTCAACCTCCCATCTCCAATCCAACCCTATCAGGCTCTCTTTTCTTATTTTCAAATCAGGAACGCCCAAGCTACATCCACACTGGACCCCCTCTTCGTCGACGATTCTAACCACCCCGTGACACGATTCTGGTTCCAAAAACACCTAAAACGAATCATCACTCAAGCAGGCTTACCCGCAGGAAACTTTTCCTGCCATTCATTTCGTATCGGAGCAGCAACTACAGCAGCTCAAAAAGGCCTCTCTCAAAATCAGATCCAGACCCTCGGTCGATGGTCATCAGACGCCTTCAAAAACTACATCAGGTACAACCAACTCCACATAAGGGAAGCACATTTAGCCCTGATCAGTTAGCTCCCTCCATCAGTCGCGTCTCCTTGCTATCCCAGCGTCGGACGGGGCTCCCCTTCCGGTGCAGCAGACCCACGGCTCCCTCCGGTCGCAGTGTTACGCCTCCGTCCGTCACTCCGGGTTGCGCTGCGCGCTTGGTGGCGGACGGGGCTCCCACTCCCGGTGCAGCAGAGCCGCTGGCTCCCTTCGGTTGTAATGGGAGCCCTTCTTCCGACGCGTCAAACCGCGCCTCGCATTAAGCCGCAAGGGGGACTCTCCCCTCCGGTGCAGCAGAGCCGCAGCTCCCTTCGGACGCAGTGAGAGTCCCTCCATCAGTCGCGTCTCTTTGCTTCTTCAGCATCGGACGGGGCTCCCCTTCCGGTGCAGCAGACCCACGGCTCCCTTCGGTCGCAGTGTGACGCCTCCGTCTGTCATTTCGAGTTGCGCTGCGTGCTCGGTGGCGGACGGGGCTCTCACTCCCGGTGCAGCAGAGCCGCTGGCTCCCTTCGGTTGTAATGGGAGCCCTTCTTCCGACGCGTCAAACCGCGCCTTGCACTAAGCCGCAAGGGGGACTCTCCCCTCCGGTGCAGCAGAGCCGCAGCTCCCTTCGGACGCAGTGAGAGTCCCTCCATCAGTCGCGTCTCTTTGCCTATTCAGCATCGGACGGGGCTCCCCTTCCGGTGCAGCAGACCCACGGCTCCCTTCGGTCGCAGTGTGACGCCTCCGTCTGTCATTTCGAGTTGCGCTGCGTGCTCGGTGGCGGACGGGGCTCTCACTCCCGGTGCAGCAGAGCCGCTGGCTCCCTTCGGTTGTAATGGGAGCCCTTCTTCCGACGCGTCAAACCGCGCCTCGCATTAAGCCGCAAGGGGGACTCTCCCCTCCGGTGCAGCAGAGCCGCAGCTCCCTTCGGACGCAGTGAGAGTCCCTCCATCAGTCGCGTCTCTTTGCTTCTTCAGCATCGGACGGGGCTCCCCTTCCGGTGCAGCAGACCCACGGCTCCCTTCGGTCGCAGTGTGACGCCTCCGTCTGTCATTTCGAGTTGCGCTGCGTGCTCGGTGGCGGACGGGGCTCTCACTCCCGGTGCAGCAGAGCCGCTGGCTCCCTTCGGTTGTAATGGGAGCCCTTCTTCCGACGCGTCAAACCGCGCCTTGCATTAAGCCGCAAGGGGGACTCTCCCCTCCGGTGCAGCAGAGCCGCAGCTCCCTTCGGACGCAGTGAGAGTCCCTCCATCAGTCGCGTCTCTTTGCCCATTCAGCATCGGACGGGGCTCCCCTTCCGGTGCAGCAGACCCACGGCTCCCTTCGGTCGCAGTGTGACGCCTCCGTCTGTCATTTCGAGTTGCGCTGCGCGCTCGGTGGCGGACGGGGCTCTCACTCCCGGTGCAGCAGAGCCGCTGGCTCCCTTCGGTTGTAATGGGAGCCCTTCTTCCGACGCGTCAAACCGCGCCTTGCATTAAGCCGCAAGGGGGACTCTCCCCTCCGGTGCAGCAGAGCCGCAGCTCCCTTCGGACGCAGTGAGAGTCCCTCCATCAGTCGCATCTCCTTGCATTTTCAGCATCGGACGGGGCTCCCCTTTCGGTGCAGCAGAGCCGCTGGCTCCCTTCGGTCGCATGGGAGCCCTCCATCCGATGAGTCAAACCGCGCCTCGAATATCCTTACCTATTCAGTGTCGGACGGGGCTCTCCCTTCTGGTGAAGCAGAGCCTCAGCTCCCTTCGGTCGCAGCGCGCGAGCCCCACATTTGTCGTTGGAGTCATGCTGCGTACTCGGCGACGGACGGGACTCTCCCTTCCGGTGCAGCAGAGCCGCAGCTCCCTTCGGACGCAGCGAGAGTCCCTCATTTGATACCTGCCGTCGTGCTCCTCTTCTAGCGGCACGTAGGGCTCGCCAGTCCGCCGCCGCAGCTCCCGCCGAGCACTGCACGAGCTCACCGGTCGCCCTGCCTCCTTTTCATTTGCAAATTTTAATCCATATCTCTCCACAGCATGCATATTTTGGGGGGCAATTAAACTTTGCTCTCTGGCTGCTGTCCCATGCCTCAAGCTTCTTTTGGGGAGTTCTCTGGGTTCGGGCCATGTTCCGGGCTCGGAGCCCTCCCCCAGGACAGCAAGCCAAATATGCCTACTACTGCTATCAGATTAAATGTAAGGGTGAACTCGTGAAACATGTTCCGTAGCTTGGAAATGTTTCTAAGATGGAAGAATGCTGTTTTTGTAACATTGGAAATATGATTTTCAAAAGATAGGTTGCTGTCTAATATAACACCCAGATTTTTTACTGTAGAGGAAGTAACATTACATCCGTCTAGTTGCAAATTGTAATCCAAGAGATTCTGTGTACTGTCTTTAGGTCCAATAAGTAATATCTCGGTCTTATCTGAATTTAATAGGAGAAAATTACTGGTCATCCAATCTTTTATATTTTTAACACACTCTGTAAGCTTAGATAGTTTAGAAGTTTCATCTGGTTTTGTTGAGATATATAGTTGAGTGTCATCAGCATAACAATGGAAACTAATCCCGTAATTTCTAATAATATTACCAAGGGGCAACATATATAATGAAAATAATAGAGGACCTAGGACAGATCCTTGTGGTACTCCATACTTTACTGGTGATAATTGAGATGACTCCCCGTTTAAATAAACAAAGTGGTAGCGATCGGACAGGTAGGATCTAAACCATCTTAAAGCCTGCCCTTGAATACCTGTATAGTTTTGTAATCAATCTATCAGTATGTCATGATCTATAGTGTCGAACGCAGCACTAAGATCAAGTAAAACTAGCAACGAGATGCAGCCTTTGTCTGACGCAAGAAGCAAGTCATTTGTAATTTTAACAAGTGCAGTTTCTGTGCTATGGCGGGGCCTGAAACCTGACTGAAATTCTTCATAGATATCATTTTTTTGCAGAAAGGAGCACAGTTGAGCAGACACTACTTTTTCTAATATTTTCGACATAAACGGAAGATTTGAAATGGGCCTGTAATTTGCCAGTTCACAAGGATCTAATTTTGGTTTCTTAATAAGAGGCTTAATAACTGCCAGCTTAAATGGTTTTGGGACGTGACCTAAAGATAACGAGGAGTTAATAATATTGAGAAGCGGTTGTTCTGCAACAGGTAACAACTCTTTCAATAGTTTAGTTGGTACAGGATCTAATAAACATGTTGTTGGTTTAGATGCAGTGATAAGTTTATTTAGCTCTTCCTGTCCTATAGTTGTAAAGCACTGCAGTTTTTCTTTGGGTGCGATGAATGAAGCTGAAGTACTAGACGCTGTAGAATCTACGTTTGTTATTGTATTTCTGATATTATCTATTTTATCAGTAAAGAAACTCATAAAGTCATTACTATTAAACTGTGAGGGAATATTTAGATCGGGTGACATCTGTTTATTTGTTAATCTAGCCACTGTGCTAAATAAAAACCTTGGATTGTTTTGGTGATTATCTATGAGTTTGCGGATATACTCGGTTCTTGCAGTTTTTAGAGCCTGTCTATAGCTGGACATAATGTTTTTCCACGCAATTCTAAAGACTTCCAAGTTACTTTTTCTCCATTTGCGCTCAAGAATACGAGTTTCTTTCTTTAGAGAATGGGTATAACTGTTGTACCATGGCGCAGCACGTTTTTCTCTAACCTTTTTTAATTTGATGGGTGCAACAGTTTCTAACGTATTGGAGAAGATAGTTCCCATGTTGCTAGTAATTGTGTCTAGTTCATCTGTATTTATGGGTACACAGAGCAGTTGAGATAAATCAGGCAGGTTATTTGTGAATCTGTCTTTAGTGGCTGGAATAATAATTCTGCCTGGGCGATAATGCGGAGCCATATAGTTAATATCAGTAATATGCAGCATGCATGATACAAGGAAATGGTCAGTAACATCATCACTTTGAGGTATGATATCTATATCAGTTAGATCAATTCCATGCGATATTATTAAATCTAGCGTATGATTAAAACGATGCGTGGGCCCGGTGACATTTTGCTTGACACCAAAAGAGTTTATTAGGTCAGTAAACGCAAGTCCTAACGCATCATTTGTATTATCAACGTGAATGTTAAAATCTCCAACAATTAGTGCTTTATCAACATTAACCAATAGGTCTGAGAGGAAATCTGCAAATTCTTTTAGAAAATCTGTATATGGCCCTGGCGGTCTATACACAGTAGCCAGAGCAAGAGATAGGACAGATTTATTTTGCTTATCTGACAGTTTAACATTGAGCATAAGTATTTCGAATGAGTCAAACCTGTATCCTGTTTTCTGAGTAACATTGAGAATATCACTATATATTGTTGCGACACCGCCGCCACGACCAGTCTCACGAGGCTCGTGCTTATAACAGTAGCTTGGTGGAGTAGATTCATTTAGACCAAAATAATCATTTGTTTTAAGCCAGGTTTCAGTCAGACAGAGTACATCAAAACTATTATCTGTGATTATTTCATTTACAATAACTGCTTTCGGTGTGAGTGATCGGATATTTAGGAGCCCAAGTTTAAAAAAAAAATTTTGTTCATTTATTTTGCATTTTTCTGGTTTAATCACGATCAGATTTGTTCTAGATCCTGCATTAAATTTATATTTTGAACTCACTATTCGGGGAACAGACACAGTCTGTATAGATTGGACACTGCAAGTACCTTTATCATTTAAGTGGGTAGAACAAAAGTCATCATAGCTGTTATTGGAGAATTGGCTTACTAGTCAGATAGAGCGTAGCGTCCTGGTGATGTTGTCCGACAGGAGTTCCGCACCGACTCTGCTGGGGTGCAGGCCATCAGCACGAAATAGCCTAGGACGCTCCCAGAAAAGATTCCAATTATTGACAAAGATAATTTTCTGCTCTGTACACCATGAAAACAACCATTCATTTAAAGCAAACAGTCTACTGAACCGTTCGTGTCCTCGTCGATACGTGGAAAGAGGTCCTGACACGATGATCGTCGCCGCGGGCGATGTGCTGCGTACCGTCTCGATCAGGCTCCTGAAGTCCCTCTTCAGTGTCTCTGTCTGCCGCAGCTTGGTGTCGTTAGCCCCCGCGTGAATCACAACAGCTGCAACGCTCTCGTCATCCTTCAGGATCGCGGGTATCTGCACAGAAACATCAAGAACACGAGTACCAGGGAGACAATGAGTGTGCACTTTACCTTCAGCTAACGTAGCACGGACATGCCGGACGATTGAGTCTCCGATGACCACAGCGTCACGATCAGTCTCGCAGAGAGGGGCGAAGCGGTTCCGGGATGAGATGTCGAAGACCGGAGGGGGAGAAGTCGTCGCCCGGGGCCTGGATCGCGTCTTAGGCTGCTGCACCCAGGGTCCGTGGTTTCCCGGCGCCGGAGTGAAGGCCATCTGTGACGATCGCGTCCCGGGTGCACGGGGCCTGTGCAGAGAAACACACGGAGTAGAGGTGATGGGAGTGTTAGCAGCGCGCTGCATACTTACCCCGGACTTATGAGCGTCAGCCCGAGATGTTTCCAGCATTGCTATCCGTTTCCTCAGCTGGGCCTGTTTCCCAAGCAGCTCGCGGATCCGTCTCTCCACGGCCTCCAGCTCGAGCTGCGCCGAATGCAGCTCGAACGTGTCCTCACCTGCACACAAAGGTAGACACAAATCCGCCATTTAAGCAAGTAACAGTGAAACAATGTTAAATGTGTGTATGCGTGTGTAAAAAGGGGTATTTAGCTGTGTTAGCGGCACCCGCGCTGGCTTTGCTAACGGGCTATAAGCTAATAGCGGACTCGGGAAATCAAAATAAAACTTGCGATAACAAGCCGCTCTGATTATTCTCGTTGCAGAATGCGATCGGGGATATATTCACACGTTATAGAAACACAAATTATTGTGTATAAAATCGGAATTTAAGATAGAAAATAGACGATAAATAATTGGCTTGACGGAGATTCAGCTCAGAACACGCGTCAACGACAAACCGGAAGTGATCAGCATGTTTGCCGTTGCCGTGTGTGAGCTTGTGTCTCGCACACAACTCATACAACTCATCTCAGTTTGCTATTGAGTTTGAAACGCTTTTCGTGAAAATATGTGAAATACAACTCACCAAGCCAAGAATTCAATATCTATTCAATCAAGGAAGTTAATTCGCTCTACTCCGATGCTCCGTGAATTTTCAACATCCTATTTTCCTCGAGTCTCTGGCACCTTGTCTTCCCCTCACTCCAGTGATAGCGATTAGAAAAGACTAATCATTCATTGACCTCAAATAAAGCTTATCACATGTAAGTTGTAGTAACTTTACAAGTCAGCTCACGCTAATGTTAACCTAGATAAATGCGTGACATTCAGGCGCTGGCACAATCACTTGCATTTAACTTAAAATACATAATTTTGGACCTACAGATGAGAGTAGTCTACTTTTATTTCTGTAAACTCACAATAACAACAAAACATTGCTTTTGTAAAATAATGAAAACAATCTGGATGTGCTTTCTGCTGTCTCGGTCTCAGTGAACTTTAGCACGGCACAAAAATGAACTGAAACTCAGCATATACTTAGTCTCCTCCTTTTTTTCATGACACACTCATAACCATTATGTTTGCTGGTGTGCTGTGGCAAGCTTTGTGTGTGTGTGTGTGTGTTTGAGCACTGATTAGGCTATGTGTTTTATATATAGGCAATTAAAGGCTCATTGTTATGAGTTCTGGCTTATTAATATAAACACATGTTTAAAGACTAGAAAAATCTTTAGTCGAGGTTCAGCCCTAATATACACTGGCTCAATAAAATAAGAAATCCTTTTTAGTGTAGCTTGAACAGCAAAGAATGGTCAGTGTGTGGCATTATTGTGGAATTGCAGATTGTGAATTGAGTGACACCAGGCCAGGCCAGTGACATTCAATGCTTCTAATTACACATTTAATGCATTATTTTTTTAACAGGTTAAGCTGTCTGCTGTCTAAGCATGGCTACTGGGAAGACTTTGCTCACTATCCTTTATCTGCTTATATACAGCTGTTTCTGCACAGCTGAAATTAAAGTCTCACAAGTCAGTAAAGTAGAGAAGAGCATGGCATTGTCTAAAGAATTACTCCAAGGTGTCAATGATTTGGCTGAATTGGTTTTAAAAAAAAAGGAAGACACAGCTCATGACTCACTCCTCAAAGTCCTCAAAGTCTTTAGTTCTCTTGGCAAAGTTGCAGCAAGTTTTGGCTTTATTGGGGCATTAATTAGCTTCATCTTTGCATTCATTCCACAATCAAACCCAATGTTGGAATTCATGAAGGAGCAATTTGCCGAGATCAACCGTAAGCTCGACTCTCTCTCCCTTCAAATTGCAACCCTGCAAACAAAAATGGAATGGACGAACTATGCAAGCAGCTATGGCAGAGATGAGAATGTGATCAAGAACTCCTGGGCCAAGTTAACAGAATTCATAAAGACCGCTCCTGTTGCCTCCACACAGGAACAGAAGACCAGGCTGGCTGAGAGGTTCACCAATTTCTATGAAAACACTGGCACAGAGAACAGTGTTGCTAATTTCTACAGATACATCACTGAGAACAATCCTGTCAGCCTGAATAAAAATCTCTTACAGCTCATCATTGAGAAATCCAATGGTGATTTTAATGTCCTGGTCCAATACACCACCTATTTCACCACTCTGATGGTTTCAGGACTAAAGTTAAATGTGTTTTATTACAAACTAAAGGGTTATGATGGTGAAGCAAAGGCACAAGAAGCAGTCACACAACTGTCCAACACTTTATCAGCCATACAGGATGCCTTGATTGAGTGTGCTGATGGCTTTGAGAGATGGGCTCAGAAGGACGCTTTGAAACTTAGTAATCAACCATTCTCAAGAAATGAAAAGCTAGCTTCAGATATTAAGGAACATTTGGAGAGCAAGTTCCACTGGTTCAAATGGATAGTAATTGCCCACTCAAACAAAGATATGTTTACATTTGGACAGTCAATTGACGTTGATGCTCAAGAAAAGGCATCAGTTCACCTAATTCATCAAGAAAAGGGCTCTGCTGTTGATCAAAACACAAAGGACAGCATTCAATCCAGTGTGCAAAATATAATGGTAGATTTGAGACTTACCATGCAGTGTTTAATAACGAAGGAGGAGCTGCTCCACAGGTTTGGTGCTAACGTTGTCAGCCACATACAATTTCTTCATGCTGTTGAAAAAAAATCTCATTATGCACAGACAGATGTGGCGGATATTGAGCTGAGCTGTTACCCAGCACGTCCCAACCCAGTCTTTAGTATCTTCCTCAAAAGAAATATGGTGAAGCCTCCCTGCTCAGACGTGAATTGTAAACATGGAGAATGTAAACCCATCAAGGACACCAAACAAGGCTTCTGCAAGTGCCATAAGATGTTTCTCGGTCCAGCTTGTGAGGAAAGCATCCACGATTTAATTGACTATGAAGCTCTTGAAAGTGAAATCGATGGTATGATCTACCAACCAGTCCCTGATCTGACCGCAATTTATTTTAGTGTCAAGGAGCTGAAGGACTACACTAAAGAAATAATTGAGTATGTCCGAAATGACATCCAGTGGACACAAATCTTTGTGAAATACAGCAGTGTGATTCAGAGGTTTCGCTACATCAACACAATTCATTCAAATCTTAAAAACAGTACAATAACCCAACGCCACTTTGTTTCTGAAGTTGGGGCTCTATTCACAGGAGGACACTCTTTTCAGTTTTATCTCACAAACTTTCACCACATGATGATGGGCACTGGATTTGGAGATAAACGCAACATTCTGCATATTTTTCGCGAGTCACTGAGACAGCCTGGTGAACCAGTAGAGTGTACAAAATACTACAGTGACCAGACTGATCATTTCGTACGCTACCTTTTTGCCCTTGAAAAGGAAGCTGTTTTAGCTTGGTCAAAATATTTACTGGTCACTGGAAAATCAGAGAACACTGATTTTGTTAAGGTGTCTTTTCAGGATTATGTCTCACAGCAGTGGAGACTCTTCAATAAAAATGGATGTGGCCCTCTAAAGGCTGTGAATCTTCAGAACAACCACTGTGAGAAGCTCTACCACAGCACAGCCAAGCAGCAGGTGAAAATGAAATGTGCTGGACTATACAAGCCCTTCCCCGAGATCGTGGTGTGCTCTGGAGGGAAGTGGAGTGCCCTACCTGTGTGCTACGCCGAGCAGGTAAATGGGCGAGTCGAGTGCAGATCTGAAGGTGGAGCCACCGTCTGCAAGGCCTCATGCTCGACTGGCTGGGGCTCTGCCACACACCCTCAGCCAGCGGAGTACAAATGCTCACAGCCACCCTGTCCTTCCTTCATACCTCACAAGTGTGAAAACTGCACACAAAACAGCGTTTGTAAGAACAAGGAGATCTGCTCTGGCGTCTTCGGCACATGTCATGATGCATGCCTGGTGAATCCCTGTGGAGTGAACACCAAGTGCAGCTCCGATAATCACGACAGGGTCTGCATCTGTGTGAGCCCGTGGAAAGGAAACCCGTCCCAGGGATGCAAGAGTCAGGACCTCAAGTGGGTTCAGCCCAGCAAAGCACACAGCAGTAAGAAAACTCTTTTATTATACTCACATTAGATAAGGCTGATTTCTAATTTTAATGTGCTTATGTCCATACTTTCAAATGAATGTACAGCATCACATTTCATTGCCTCTTTAAGCACTTGAGGACCTTTATGACTGAGCTTCTTACCTAATCCCATGTAATGGAATTATAAAATCATGTTATTGAATTATAATGGAATTTACTGATAAGCACTGATGTGTGCAGTCAATCATCTTGTCACAGTTAAAACCTTCCACATTCAATTTAATTCAATTTTCTACCAATTCTGAGAGAAATCAGCAGCACATTCGTCTGCCAGTCATGGGTCTTTCATGAGGAGACTCTCCTTTAAATGATGCATTTAAATGTTAATGGCCAAATGTAAGTAGTTCACAATGCTGTTGTAGATGAAATATAATGATAATTGATAGCATTGATAATTATCTTTTCGTCAAATTAGATACTGATTTTTAATCACTCAAACCTTTATCACTCAGTGTTTGTAGTTCTAGTCGAATCTTCATCCAACTTGCAAAGGATTGTAGGCAAGATCAGCCATTAAATCTGCACTTCGGATTCTGACTGGAAATAGTAGACCATCCAGGGACCTATGGAACACTCTTTTCAATATATTATGATTTGGGCTGTGCTATTTCCATTTTCAAATACTATTTAGGATGGATATTACGTGAATTGGGATGCACCGCGTGTGTGTGTGTGGTGCTGGCTTATGTAGAGCTGCAGATGAGGATGATGGCAGAGAGGTGTGTTGATTGTGAAGTGAGTGCAGGTGATGATTATCAAGGAGGATTGTGGGAGATTTTGTACGCAGAGGTGACACTGACAGGCATGGTTACTGGTGACCCTGAAATTCAGCTACAATTAAATGTTTTGCAATAAGACTTAGAATAAATATGGGTCCCACTTTATATTAGGTGACCTCAACTACAATGATACTTACATTTAAATTAATAATTTGATACAATGCACTTATTGTGTACGTACATGTTTTACATTGTACTTATATTTTTTAAATACTATGTATAAGTACATACATATTACATATTAACATTTATAATTACACTGTTGACCCATACCTTATACCTTAACCATCCTTTAAACCTACCCATACCATCAAACCTTTCCCTAACCTCACCCTTATCCCACCTCAATAGCAGCAAAAGTTTTCTGCAATACAATATGACCAAAATAAGTGCATTGTACTTATTTTTGATGTAAGTACATAGTAGTTAAGGCCACTTAATATAAAGTGTGACCTAAATATGAATATATTTTTTTCCGCATTGGAATCAAAATTAAGAATGAATAAGAATCGGATTCCATAAGCAGAATCGGAATTGTTAAAATTCAAACAATACCCAACCCTAGTCATGCAATTCATCTCTTTGCTCATGTAAAACAGCAGCATTGTATCTTCAAGCTAGAAAAAGCAAGTCTCAAATCATTGGGCTTGATTAACCTATACATACTTGTCATTTAAAGATGCTGTTCATTCTAAAACCAACCTTGTGGTGTGCAAAGCCATCGGACCTGACGGTGGGTGGCACAGTGGATTTGTAAAGGATCAACGGTGCTATTATGAATATGACTGGAGAACTAAACAAGCCAAAAGCTATGAGGTACCTCAGTGCACTACATTATATTTATGTTTAAAACACTACAGATAACAAATACACGTGGGACAATTAACAAACTGCAGTCAAGGAGATGATGCCCCTCCTCTTTCCTGAGAACTTAAATTACTGTATTAATAATCTGCAGGTTCTGGTTGATCCGTGTGGAGGACGTGGTTGGAAATGGGTGGAGGGGGCACAAGGAAACATGTTCACATATGAAAAATCAAAGAGGTTTCCAGGAGTCAAATACTACGTGTGTAGGTTAGTGCCAATACAAATACAATACATAGTACTGGTAACACTTTATAATAACTATAGTGTAATAAAGTATTTACAAATCTTCTGCAAATAGTTAATTAATATTTTATAAATTGTAGTTAATACATTAAAGGACTATATGTAACCGGTGGCTCACGACACCCAGTGTGATGTGATGTAGCCTGGAAACCAAATGTGTGTGTGAGAGTGTGCTTAATGTATTTATAAACATTTTCATGAGCACCAAATGACAATCATTTATTAGACAATCATTGTCTAATAAAAGCTGGTTTTAAAGCACTTTAAAGCACCTAACCCTTTTTGTAAAATAAGTTTTTTAATTCAGTCATCGAATAACCTTACAATAATCACACTTTCCATTAATTTTCTAATATGCACAGAAAAAAAAACTTACAAAAACGTACAACCCCCCCCCCCCCCCCATATTACATGTAATACCCCTTCCCTGGCCTGTTATATACAATGCAGTGACAATCAAAACAACATTTAAGTTACAATGCATTGAACTAAGGAATATAATTGCTCTTGAGGTAATAGAAGAAAGGGTCCCAAATCTTGTGAAATTTTCCAATGTTGCCTTTTAAAAGATATCTGGTTCGTACCAAGTGCAGAGTAGGTATCAGTTCCTCAATTCATAGTTTGGCAGCAGGAGGATTAACCTTTTTCCAGAACAATAATAACGGTTTCTTGGCTGTTATCAAACAATACGTAAGGAATTTCTGTTGAGCACTGTTCAATGAACATGTATAATTAGAATGTCCTAATAAAATGAGCACAGGGTCTGGATCTGTAATGAAGGGTCAGTGACATTGTGATCTATTTGCAGCTTTATTAATACAAAAAAGAGGTCAGATAGGCAAAGATCAAATAGCAGTATCAAGAGCAACGTAGACGAGGCAGATTCATAAACAGAAACAGAGCAATGGGTCGGGGCAGGCGGCAGACAGAGAGAATAATCAATAAGCAGGCGAGGTCAATAAGGCAGGCAGCAAACGGTCAGAAGAGAATCAACAGTCCAGGTAGCACACAGGTAGTCACACAAGGGGAAAACGCTCGGAAATGTTAACAGTAGCAAAACAAGACTTCGCACTGAGCCAGCACTGGATGGCTGGTTAAATAGCCCAGGTGATTGGCGACAGGTGTGACTGATAATCAGTACCAGGTACGGGGTTGCTGGGAGATGTAGTTTAACTAATATTCGGGTGACGGTTCCCGTCGATGACCCGAAGAGGGAGCCGTAGGAGCGCTCTGCGTGACAGAGCCCCCTCCCTGCGAGCGGCTCCGGAAGCGAGGAGGTGGTCGACGCCGGGGTCTACCGCGTGGTCTGGGAGCCGGTCTTTCCGGGTGGTCTCTGTGGAACTCCTCCACCAAACTGGGATCCAGAACATCTTCTGCATCGACCCAGGACCTTTCCTCCGGGCCGTAACCCTCCCAATCGACCAGGTATTGGAGAGTGCGTCCCCGGCGTCTGGAGTCGAGAAGTTCTCGCACCTGATATATCTCCTCGTCCTCCCTTGAGATGGGCAGGGGGTCCACATCCTCGAGCGGCTCTTCGGATCCCTCCCCGGGATCATCGGCGGGTTTCAGGAGCGAGACATGAAAAGTGGGAGAAATGCGATAGTAATTAGGTAAGTTCAACTCAAAAATACAGGGGTTATTTGACGGATAATTTGGAAGGGACACATGTACCTGGGACTGAGTTTGCGGTATGGCAGATGAAGTCGGAGGTCGCGGGCAGACAGACACACCCACTGTCCGACGTTGTACTCGGGGTTGCGTCTTCGATGTCTGTCGGCCTGTACTTGTTGCCGCCTGACTGCGTGTCGAAGGTGATGATGAGCCTGATCCCAAGTCTCCTCGCTGCGTTGTATCCAATCGTTTACGGCTGGGACATTGGATGGTTCTCCTGACCAGGGGAATAGCGGAAGTTGGTAGCCCAGGATACATTGGAACGGGGTGATACCAGTGGCCGGTTTTCGGAGGGAGTTCTGAGCGTATTCTGCCCACATTAGATATCGACTCCAGTCCAGTTGGTTGGTACTGCAATATGACCGAAGAAATCGAACGAGCTCCTGATTGAGCCTCTCAGCTTGACCGTTAGATTGAGGATGGTACCCAGAAGTGAGGCTGACGTTTATTTCCAAAGCTTTGAAGAATGCGGCCCAAAGCCGTGAGGTGAATTGGAGCCCTCGATCAGAGACCATATCCTCGGGCAATCCATAGAAACGGAAGACCTGGTTACAGAGGTGCTCGGCAGTCTCCAGATCGGTAGGTAACTTGGGCAGAGGAATGAGGCGACAGGCCTTGGAGAATCAGTCTATAACAGTAAGAATGGTGGTGTGGCCGTTGGAATTGGGTAAGTCAGTGATGAAATCTATGGCAATGTGAGACCAGGGGCGGTGTGGTATGGGTAGAGGTTGGAGAAGACCAGCGGGTAACTGGCGAGAGGGTTTTTGTGTCTGACAAACTTGACATTGACGAACCTGGGTAATGGTGTCCTTCCTTAGCGCGGGCCACCAGAATCTGTTCTGCAAAAGTTGGATTGTGGCGTTTATTCCTGGATGGCCTGAGCTGAGAGCCGTGTGGACCTGATCAATGGTACGTTTACGAAGAGTTTCGGGTACGAATAGTTTATCTCGGGGACATTCAGGAGGCATGGCGTGTTCATTGTTGGCTTGATCGATCTCATTGATGATATCCCACTGGATGGGAGATATGATGATAGTTGGGGAGATCACATTTTCGGGTTGAGTGGGTTCGGAGCCCATTTCAAACTGTCGAGATGCATCGGCCTTAATGTTCTTGGTGCCTGGTCGATATGTTACCATGAAGACAAAGCGAGAGAAGAACAGTGACCATCTGGCTTGTCTGGGGTTAAGTCTTCGGGCTGTCTTGAGGTACTCCAAGTTACGGTGATCTGTCAATACCGTGAAAGGATGATGTGCCCCCTCCAACCAATGACGCCATTCCTCAAGAGCGGACTTGATGGCTAGAAGCTCACGATCACCCACGTCATAATTTAATTCTGTGGGGGTTAGTTTCCGTGAATAGTAGGCACAGGGGTACAACTTAGCGGGATCACCTTGTCGCTGGGATAGTCAAGTCAAGTCAAGTCACCTTTATTTATATAGCGCTTTTAACAATACAAATTGTAACAAAGCACTGCACAATATCAAAATAGGCAAATTGTGTCAATATTGTAAAATGACAGGATTTAACACTCAATTATCAGCTGAATGAATTTCATTATTGAATTTAGTAATGGCATTGGCCAGCTTAGTTCAGTTTAAATAATATCTGTGCAATCAAGTCGATGTATGTCGATAGTATGGCCCCTATCCCGATATTAGAGGCGTCCACCTCCACCACGAAAGGTGAATTGGGGTCAGGATGATGAACGATGGGTGCTGTGGTAAACTGACGTTTTAATTGATCAAAAGCCTTGTGAGCTTCGGCTGTCCATTGAAGACGACGCGAACCTTTCTTGGTCATGTTGGTGAGTGGAGCGGCGATAGAACTGAAACCTCTGATGAAGCGATGATAGAAGTTCGCAAATCTCAGAAAGCGTTGGAGCTCCTTGATATTAGAAGGTAGAGGCCAGTTTAGTACCGCATGAACCTTGCTTTCGTCCATAGCAACCCCCTCTTGACTGATTATATATCCTAGGAAGGCAACCGAGGTAGTGTGAAACTCACATTTCTCAAGCTTGGCGTATAGCTGGTACTTTATTAGGCGTTGGAGTACCGATCTGACGTGCTGGATGTGTTCCTGGAGAGTTTCTGAGTAGATGAGAATATCGTCGATGTAAACTATGACGTAATGATCAAGCATATCCCTGAAGACATCATTGATGAAGGATTTAAAGACGGATGGACTGTTGACTAGACCGAACGGCATGACCCGATATTCATAGTGCCCTGTAGAAGTCGAGAATGCGGTCTTCCATTCATCACCCTCCTTTATTCTGATGAGATTGTATGCACAGCGTAAGTCAAGCTTGGTAAAGAACTGGGCTGATCTCAGCTGTTCTAACGCTGACGGCACCAGTGGTAGTGGGTATCGGAATTTCACGGTGATCTCATTTAATCCTCTATAATCAATACATGGACGGAGGTCACCCCCTCTCTTCTTGACGAAGAAGAATCCCGCGGAAGCTGGTGAGGTGGAGGGTCGAATGAAACCTTTGGTTAATTCCTCCTGAATATAATGGTTCATGGCCTCGGATTCAGGTTGAGATAAAGGAAATATGCGGCCTCTGGGGGGAACGGCGTCGGGGAGCAAGTTTATAGCACAGTCTGAGGATCTATGAGGCGGTAATTGCGAGGCCTTCGCTCTACTGAAGGCTACAATGAGATCTTTATAGACACTGGGAAGTGCCTGAGCATCCCCGTCAGACTCAGCCACAGAAACCGTTTGAATGCCTAGAGGTTTAACCTGGGATATACATTGGGTGAGACAGTTCGCGCCCCAGTTGGTAATTTGAGAATCTCGCCAGGAAATACTTGGGTTGTGTCTGCGGAGCCAAGGAAGCCCCAGGATAACTGAGGCGTGTGCAGTGGGGATGATGTAAAACTGTATCGATTCGCGATGAAGAGCGCCGGTGGTTAGCATAAGTCGTGATGTCAGGTGAGTTATTTTGCCTGTGCCCAGGGGGCGCCCGTCGACCGCCTCGACTGCCAGGGGAGAAAGACAACGAATAAGAGAAATGTTGTGTTCTTGAGCAAAGTTCAGTGACATGAAATTTCCCGCTGCCCCAGAGTCTATCATGGCTGGTATCTGTACGGCACCCGATGGGGTCTCCAGTGCAACAGGAACAGTTAAGCAATGATCGTCATTGAGAGCAAACAACGTTACACTCACCCTGGTAACTGGATCAATATTGGGTCGAGAGGGGCATGCGTTCCTTAAATGACCGGGCTCCCCGCAATACAGGCAGAGGTGATGGGTGATGCAACGGTTTCTTTCCTCTGACGAGACGTGGTGAGTAAGAGGTGTTAGTGAGGCCAGCAGGGGGTGCTCACCCTGTGGTCTGTGTGGGTCCTAACGCCCCAGTATAGTGATGGGGACACTATACTGTCAACAAGCACTGTCTTTCGGATGAGACGTTAAACCGAGGTCCTGACTCTCTGTGGTCATTAAAAATCCCATGGCACTTCTCGTAAAGAGTAGGGTGTAACCCCGGTGTCCTGGCCAAATTCCCACCACTGGCCCTTGTCAATCATGGCCTCCTAATAATCCCCATCCACTTGATTGGCTCTATCTCTCCCTCTTCTCCACCTGTAGCTGGTGTGTGGTGAGCGCACTGGCGCCGTTGTCCTGTGGCAGCCGTCGCATCATCCAAGTGGATGCTGCACACTGGTGGTGGTTGAGGAGAGACCCCCCACATGATTGTAAAGCGCTTTGGGTGTACAACAATACACAAAAAGCGCTATATAAATGCATCATTCATTAATTCATTCATTCATCATTCATTCAGTATCCACTTGCATGGGTTCTTGAGTGTCAGGGGGTGCTCTGAGCGCAGTACAGATAGTGGATCGCCGAGTTCTGAAGAGATTGTTGATCTGGATGGAGAGTTCAATGTATTGATCAAGGGACTTCCCCTCATCACGGCATGCGAGTTCCGTCTGTAGATCATGATTCAGCTCCTTTCTGTAGTGCACCTTTAAGGGATCCTCCGTCCATGTTGTCTGTGCGGCGAGTGTACAAAATGCGAGAGCATATTCGGCTGCTGATCTTCTTCCCTGTGATAAAGTCAGCAGTAGTTCATCGGGGCTCCTCCCATCCCTGGGATGATCGAACACCTCTCGAAAGCATTGTAGAAACTCATCGAATATGCGGAACGGAAGCCTGCCGCCTCTCCATACCGCTGTCATCCAATCCAGCGCATCTCCGGTAAGCAGAGAGCAGACGAACAAAATCTTTCCCTCTTCAGTGGCATACAGAGCGGGTAGCTGATTTACGAACAAAGTGCATTGAAGGAGAAAGCCTCTGCAGTGAGTGGGATTACCATCATACTTATCCGGAAACGCTAATCTGGAATTCACGCTGGTGGATTGAGCCGGTAGGATCGCCATGTTGACACTGGTTTGCGGAGCCGGAGGCGTGGATGCCGGTATCTGCAAATTTTGAAGAGTCTTCACCAGCTCCTCGGTAAGAGAGGTAAGTCTCTGGAGCTGTTGGTGGTGAATGGCCAATTGCTGTGCCTGTAATGATACCTCAGACGATAGCTGGCCGATAGCTGCTGGATCGTGTTGTGGCGAAGTCTTCTGTAATGAAGGGTCAGTGACGTGGTGATCCATTTGCAGCTTTATTAATACAAAGAAGAGGTCAGACAGGCAAAGATCAAATAGCAGTATCAAGGGCAACGTAGATGAGGCAGATTCATAAACAGAAACAGAGCAATGGGTCGGGGCAGGCGGCAGACAGAGAGAATAATCAATAAGCAGGCGAGGCCAATAAGGCAGGCAGCAAACGGTCAGAAGAGAATCAACAGTCCAGGTAGTACACAGGTAGTCACACAAGGGGAAAACGCTCGGAAATGTTAGCAGTAGCAAATCAAGACTTCGCACTGAGCCAGCACCGGATGGCAGGTTAAATAGCCCAGGTGATTGGCGACAGGTGTGACTGATAATCAGTACCAGGTACGGGGTTGCTGGGAGATGTAGTTTAACTAATATTCGGGTGACGGTTCCCGTTGATGACCCGAAGAGGAAGCCGTAGGAGCGCTCTGCGTGACAGGATCCAAGAAATCCATCTGAAAGCACTTTAAAAAGCTCACACCTGTATTTTATGACAGAAAATAAAAATATGAGCTAAAGAAGCATCCTCTGATTTGCATTTATCACAAATAGGAGAGACATTGGGGAAAAACCTAAAGCACTTAATCTTAATTTATGATACAATAAGTTTAAACAATAAGCATTGTCTAACTCTTAATATATGAGCTGATTAAACAATAATAATTTGTTAATTACAATGACAATAAATGAAGAACTTAAAATTAATGTATTAAAGTTTATAAAATATAAATTAACTACAATAGTTTTCAAATGATTTGCAATTAATTTATTACACTACAGTTATTATAAAGGGTTACCATAATACTAATTTTGGGGGGAACCTTTATGAAATGTTTATGTTTGCAGACTTTAACTGAAATTTTTTTTAATCCATCTCAGAAATGTTTTATTGAGATTAAAATCATGTCATGTCTGTGTTCTAATGTTCTCTTTGTCGCCCAAAAGTTTGAAGAGAAATGGCCATGTAGGGAAGCTTTTCAACACGCGGAGTGGCTTTCTGTGCCATTTCCCCCTTGGCTCATATACAAGGGATGGATATTTCTATGCTCTGGTTACACAGTCATGTCTCTGAAGACACTTCACCATGATTCATTGTTCAGTGCTTAAGCTTCTCTAGTTCCTTTTTCAAGCTTTGATTTAGTGGAGGTGCTGTATTCATCTTTCAAAAGACAGACGGTACCTAAATGCACGGATGGAAAATAGTAGCCAACTCTTGCAAAACATTTATGTAAGTGGTATAAACGCATATGCCTTCTGTTAGTCATTTTATTTAGTTGTTTTTCCATGGGATCTTTTTAGGATTAAAAAAGTTCTGAATTGTATTAGACATAAAAATTTGATGAAATGAGCAAGTAGAGTACATTTCCACCTGCAGGATATGTTAAGGTTTACTGTAAAATTCAGTGTCCTCTATGAACTCAATGCCATAATGTCCTTTGCTGCAATAATGATGTAAAATTTGGCCGTGTGCAAATTCCAATTAAATATAAATGCTTCAATGAATGTTACTAAATTCACATTGAATGTCTTTCTTCAGTGTTACAGCTCAAAATAATATTTGTGGCTTAAATATTTTGTTGTCGACAGAGTAGATGTGATTTTAGGAGTGTTTAAAATGTGCGATTCAACAATTTTCTTGATAGTGGTCAATGAGTAATTAATATCAATCAAAAATTAAATCCTATATTTAAGAAACTTATTTTTTAATTTTCACTCTGGGTGCAACAGATTGTTCTTCTATCCCTCACAGCTTTGTTTTCCCTTGCAGCAGATATGGAATATGAACAAACTATTTAGATATCTGAAAATATAATTAACTAGTCCTAACTGAATTACAGTTATCTCTAATCTACTGAATTACAGTTATCTTTGAGTACATGTAATGAAGCAATTAACGATGTGTTATGTCATTATTAAAAACTTAATTTAAGTTTAATTCAAGGTTCAAGGCTTTTTTATTCGTCACATACTCAATTATACAGGATATAATCGGTAGTGAAATGTAGTCAGGTTAGGTCCGCTCAATGGACAGTGCAAAATATGTAACACTTATGTACACACATGTAATTTATATCTGCAGTCAAAATATTTTGAATCATCTTTATTACCAGTCAAATCCTAAATGCAGATTGCAAAAAATTAATTGCATCAACTAGTCAAATTCTAGTTTTGAGTCATCAGAATCCAATTAAAAAGCGTTAAATATCAAATTTGCTTGCCATATCTGTGAACCCATGTCTAATGTGTGGATGATCTCAAGTCAAGAGTTATAATGAATTTAGGTATTTTAATTAAATCAGACCGATTTAAAATTATCTCGATCACCTGAAAGGGTCCTCCATCTAAAACAAACACAAAAGTAAAAATGTTGTGAGTTTTCATAAATGAAAGAGAGGCATCGGTCATTTTGTGAGGTTCAAAGAAATTGTAATGACGTCCCACTGGAGGCAAGCGTAGTGAGAATACAATTGCAGATTATTTACTACACTATCGCAAACAGAAACAAGATTATTTTTCTTAGCCCATTTAATAATTTTGCTTGTTTTTTAGAAATTTGGACTGGAAATAAGAGAAAAATACTGAGTAAGAAAAGCGTTTTGTTGCAGTGTATAATCTAAAGTGAACAAAACAAAACAATGACTTAACATCAACATGGAAACAACTCACCAACAATGTTTACACAGAAAATACTAGACAAAGTAACATGGCAAACATGAGGGCTTAAAGTCCCCCTGAAATCAAAATGTAAGTTTTATTTGATTTTAGTATAAATCTGTTAGCCAAACAAAGACAAAATTAACATTTTAGGAGATTTACGCTAATATAGATCATGGATTTTCATGACATCACTGCAGACTTCAGCTTCTCATCAGATCTTCTGTCCAATCAAATGCTCACTAGAATCTGAAGCGTCCCGCCCCCAAGTAGAAGCTGAGGCTGTGGCTGAACTCACTCACTTGTTCACACAATCACTCACTGTTTTCACAAGACTGATAACGCGTTTCAACGGTCATCAGCATTGTAAAAATATTAAAGCTTTATTATATTTTCAGTAAAAAAAAACTATGTACATTTATAACACTTAATTTGGTATTATAATAATAATAATATAATAATTTGTTACATTTATATAGCGCTTTTCTAGACACTCAAAGCGCTTTACATAGTAAGGGGGCTATCTCCTCATCCACCACCAATGTGCAGCATCCACCTGGATGATGCGACGGAAGCCATAGTGCGCCAGAACGCCCACCACACACCAGCTTACTGGTGGAGAGGAGACAGAGTGATGAAGCCAATCAGTGTATGGGGATGATTAGGAGGCCATGATGGTCAGAGGCCAGTGGGCTAGTTTGGCCAGGATGCCGGGGTAACACCCCTACTCTTTTTGGTTTAATGACCACAGAGAGTCAGGACCTCGGTTTAACGTCTCATCCGAAGGACGGTGCTTTTTTCCAGTATAGTGTCCCCTTCACTATACTGGGGCATTAGGACCCACACAGACCACAGGGTGAGCACCCCCTGCTGGTCTCACTAGCACCTCTTCCAGCAGCAACCTAGTTTTTCCCAGTAGGTCTCCCATCCAGGTACTTACCAGGCTCAACCCTGCTTAGCTTCAGTGGGCAACCAGTCTTGGGCTGCAGGGTGATATGGCTGCCGGCCATTATATTACCTTTGCATCAAATAGCAAAAAAATGAATTAACGCTAATGCAAGGGTGTTTCTAATTCTGCGTTTATGGGAGTGACTGTAAATGGGAATGCAAAAAATATATTTGTGGTACTCTCCCATTCACCGCTATAGAAGTTTACCCAGCTATACTTCTAGAGAAGTTTCTCTGCTGCTGAGAAACCCGGAAATGTGAAAATCTCAATGCACAATTACTTCCGGGTTTAGTCTCAGGGTTAGATCTCTGTCACAATTCTGCGTGCGAAAGATCATATTTTGAGGCAAAAAGTGCTTTTGTGGAGAGTTTTGTGGAGAAAATTTTTATCTTGCAAAGAAGTGATAACATGATATTTAGCCCCTGGAATGCGAACCCCGCCAAAAACATGTATTTTACCTCCCGGAATGCGATTTTTAGCAGGGGACCCCCCTCGAAGCACGATTGGGCTAGTTTTTGGCTAGTTTTGAGTAGCAATTGGGTGGTTTTTTTTGCGAAAACAATGCAGACGGCTCGCTTGCTCAACCCAACCTAGCGTTACAATATGCCATTATTCCAGCCAATCAGAGACGAGGCTGCTAAATTCTGATTGGCTACCGTGACAACCAATCACAGCATTCCCTGCATTACTGATGACAGCAGAAGATGATGAGATGCATAGGAGAAGATAATAAATGCTGAAAAAGGAGTGACGGATTGCTGATCAGGAGTGCAATCAGGAGAGCATTACCCCACAGCGGCAAGTAAGTTTTGTTGTTTTGTTGCTGGTGTGTCAATTCTTTATTAAAAAGTAGCTAGCTTATTACTTTGGTAGCTAGCTAGCTAGCTGTCTAGTTAGCAGTCATGTACTGTGGTTTGATGATTATTACATATTGTAATATAACTTCATTATATTTGAAACCCCACATGTGAACCGGCTAAAAGCCTTCTCCCAAAGAAAAGCTAGCGCAAGAGCAGAGAGCTGATCCTGATCTCTCCATCCTGCATGAGTGGAAAGAGACAGGAGTCCTTCCAACAAAAGAGGACGTTGCGTTGAAAAGTCCAGCAGTAAGAAAATACTGCCTGTGTTGGCCATGAGTTTAACTCCATCAAGGTGTCCTCTTTTATCCTAGGGAAAGGCCTGGGGGACTCAGTCCCTCTCTACTATTGCTAGTACCTGCCTCAATGCAAACAGAAGTGTTACAAGCCTGCCTTAATACACTACAATCTGGCTGTTTGAGTGAAGGAAAAATTTTAGAGTGACTCCGTCAAAGTTTCTACTGGTATAGTATGTATGGAGAAGCACATTTGTACATACAGAGGTGCAAACACTGCAATGCTTGCAAAGTTGCTTGGCAGACTAAGAGGGTCAATCTTCAAAATGACCAAGCAGGGGTGCCAATGGATTTGATCCACATCGATATATTGGGCCCATTTCCTGTTTCCAGTTCAGGGAACAAGTATGTTCTAATCTCACCTTAGCAGCCACCCCGGGAACCTTAGCAACCACATAGCAACACCCTAGCAACAGCCCCGGGAACACTAGCAACCGCACAGTAACACCCAAGCAATCACTCTGAGCATCCTAGAAACGGCACAGCAACACCCTAGCAACTGACCTGGGTACCTTAGCAACTGCATAGCAACACCTTAGCAACTACACAGAGTATCCTAGCAACCGCCTTAGCAACCACCCCAAGTACCCTAGCAACCACATAGCAACACCCTAGCAACCACCCCATTTAGCCTAGCAACCACTCCAAGTACACTAGCAACCACCTAGAATGCCCTAGCAACCGCTCTGAGGTCCTTAGCATCTATCTATATATCTATTGACCGACTGTATTGCCTTCAAAACATTCAAACTTTAAGCTTTTAAAACAACTTTAAATTTCAAACTATTTCAGACTGAAAACCATCAAACATTTTTAAACTTCTTAAACTTTAGTTTTTCTAATCATCATTGACTAGAACCCACCCACCCAACTAACCCTAACCCACCCAAGTTCACTCAATGGGTGAAAGCCTTTCCTGTGTACACAGACCAAGAGGCAGAAACTAAGGCTAAGACACTCGTCTAAGAGTTCATCTCCAGGTTTGGTGCACCAGAGGTAAACGTGCCCATAAAAGGTAAAAATCAGTTGAAACCTACTGGAAAAGTTAATTTCTGTTACTTCTGCAAACTAACCACCACAAAGAATATGAATAATATCAAAAGCTTTGGGAGACAGCTGTCCACGGCAGTCCTAAAGCTGCTAAATTACCACCACAATAACACACTCAGCAAAATATTGTCTAATTATTGTTACCAACAAATTCCACAAAATATCAAGATGTCATTTTTTTGTCATTATCGCACACCCCTAATACTGTATATGATATATTAAGTATATTGTAAAATATGTCAATTAACTTTTTTTGTATTTACCTGATGTTACTTTCCAGTTCAAAAGCTGTGCTAAATGCATGCTATCTATGAAAACATTATTGTGTTTTCCTGTTTTAATTTACACACGTAACTTTTGTTTTTATAGAACGTAACCGCTTCACTGTAAAAAGTGTCCATAACCCGCAAATTGAGCGTCTGTGGCGTGATGTGTGGTGCTGAGTCCTTTGTAACTATTATGCTGTCTTCTGACATCTTGAAGAACCTTCACAGTTGGACCCTGACCAGGATCTTCACTTGATCTGCCTTCAATACTTGATTCTACCAAGGCTGAACCATCATCTTCAGTTATTTATGAGGACATGGGACAACCATTCCCTTTCCACTGAAGGGAACAGGTCCCCGAATCAGCTGTGGTTAGCTGGCCAAGTTATGAGTCCCCAGCAGATTCAGTACACAGTAAGCATAGATCTCACTTATTTTCAAAATCTTTTTAAAATATAACTGCTTTTCACATAAATAATAAATAATCCAAAAACATTTCTATAATTATTGTAACTACCAACAAGTTAGTGACCAAATCTTTATCGTGTGGTTAAGTTTAATCTGTGTTCTCTAGGAGGATTCACGCACATTCGGAATAGACTGGGATGCGCCTATTGCAGTTCAAGATGCTATCCACGAAGTCCTTGTTCCTGAAGCGCCACCTGCTCTACAGGATGTAATTGAGACAAACCATTGACCCATTTATGAGCAGTGAAAACTTTGCCATTGACATTTACATTCAGTACCTAAGATCAGCCCAGACCTATTTGGCAAAAAAATTGTGGATTTTTATTTTTAAGCCAAACAACTACTTTTTAATTTGATGAAAAATGTGACTTTGAACATACAATAACAGATAAATGTGAAACATTTTTTTATTTATGTAAGACAAAAATTATTGAGAATTAATTTATATTTATATGTTTACTTTACTGTAGTGCAGATAAATAAATGTATATTTACATGTTATTTCTGATATGAAAAATTATATTTAAATTAACCCGTTTCAAAGTTATGTTATTTGCTTGTTTTAAGTGTAATGCCACCATATATGTTTTGAGATAAAGATGCTTGCAATTGCAAAACTTGCTTTGTTAGAATGAGTAAGCAACAGTTGTGAAAGACAGGCCTATGAGCTAATGCTATGAAATCAACCACAAAGGTTGACAAGAGGGTACACAGGGATGAAGAGAGCATGTTGCAACCCCAAATACTAGCATCTCCAATATTGTTGCTTAGAGTTTGATTATAGAACTTGTAACTTTGCAGTTTTTTTGTTTGTTTTTTGCATTAACTGCTTTGAATTGTAACCAATAAAATAAGAGATTGTATTGTTACTATGGCCTCCCGTGAGACTTTACTTTTACTGTGAACTGAGCCTCAAACAAGAAAAACCATAAGGGAGTCTTCTACATCAGTCATTTTCAACAGGTGGCGCCATCTGGTGGGCCGCGTAGGCAGTGGTAGACTACCCCACAAATTATTTTTTATAATTTTTTTGATTGACAAATCGTATTATTTTCTAATTATATAATTGTTTTTATGAATTTATATGATCAAAAACACTCAAAGTCAAGTCAAGATGCATTATCTAAAAGCTCATTTAAGTTTAAATATCGCAACACCAATCGATTGAATGTTTATTCGATCAGATGCAGTGTGCAAGCAAAAGCTTTGAAGTGTGTGGTGAGAAAATACGATGCTGAATACATTAAATTTGGTTTTATGAGGGCAGGTACTGAGACTAAGCCGAATGCGCAGTGTGTTGAATGTGGAGAAATTTTGTCAAATGAGGCACTAAAACCATTGAAGCTGCAGAAACATTTGGTTGGGAATCCAAAATAATATTTTCAAAGGAAAAAAGATGGGCTTCAGGCTCAACAAAAGTCTTAACATCATTATCAACTCACTCAAAAGTCACCTTGAAAGCAAGCTATGTGGTTCCCGCTCGTGTTGCTCATAGTAAGAAATCCTTTACTATCGCTGAGGAACTTATTTTGCCAAGTGCTGTGGATATGTGTCGAGAGTTACTGGGTGACGCAGCTGCAACCAAAATTTAGTCAATACCCTCATCAGCAAGCCCTTATTTTGCCATACAGCTGGACGAGTTGACAGACATAAGTAATGCTGCATTACTGTTAGGGTAACACTTTAGAATACTGTTTCTTACTTACGGCATAACTAATACATTTACATTTACATTTACATTTAGTCATTTAGCAGACGCTTTTATCCAAAGCGACTTACAATTGGGGAGTACATAAAGCAATTAATCTTGAAGAGGCAAACATACAGAGGAAGTGCCAATAACACCAAGTCTCAGGCATTGTTCAAATAAGTACAAGCTAGCAAGGGAAGGAGAGGAAGATGAAGATTTTGAAAAAGTGAAAGATAATATATATATTTTTTTTTTTCTCAAGTAGTCAAGTAGAGTTGAAAGAGATTAGTTTTCAGTTGTTGCTTGAAGATTGACAGGGATCCAGCATTCCGGATGGGGGTGGGAAGATCATTCCACCAGCCAGGAATGGTGAAAGAGAATGTTCTGGAGAGTGATTTTGAGCCTCTCTGTGATGGTACCACGAGGCGTCGCTCACTAGCAGATCTCAGACTTCTGGAGGGGATGTAGATTCGTAATAGTGAGTGGAAGTAGGTGGGTGCTGAGCCTGTGGTTGTTCTATATGCAAGCATCAGTGTCTTGAACTGGATGCGAGCTGCAACTGGTAGCCAGTGCAAGGACACAAAGAGAGGTGTAATATGGGCTCTTTTGGGCTCGTTGAAGACCAGTCATGCCGCTGCATTCTGAATCATTTGTAGAGGTTTGATTGTGTTTGATGGAAGTCCAGCTAGAAGACCATTGCAGTAGTCCAGTCTAGAAATGACAAGGGCCTGGACAAGAAGTTGTGCAGCATACTCTGTCAGAAAGGGCCTGATCTTTCTGATGCTGTGTAGTGCAAACCTGCAAGATCGAGCAGTCTTTGCAATGTGTTCTTTGAAGGTCAGCTGTTCATCAAAGATTACACCAAGATTTCTGACTGAAGCTGATGGGGTAATTGTTGATGAACCTAACTGAATCGTGAAGTCATACTGTAGAGTTGGAGTTGCAGGGAAGACAAGAAGCTCAGTCTTTGCCAGGTTGAGCTGTAGATGGTGTTCTTTCATCCATGCCGAGATGTCCGCCAGGCAGCCTGAGATCCGTGCAGCTACCGTTGGATCATCTGGTCGAAATGAGAGATAGAGCTGTGTGTCATCAGCATAGAAATGGTAGGCGAAGCCATGTGCCTGTATGATGGGAGCCAGTGATGTAGTGTATGTGGAGAAGAGGAGGGGTCCAAGAACCGATCCCTGGGGAACCCCAGTGACCAATTTATGTGCTTTGGATACCTCCCCTCCCCAGGCCACCCTGAAAGACCGACCAGTGAGATAGGATTCAAACCAGCGAAGTGGAATCCCAGTGATGTCCAGTGATGAGGGGGTGGACAGGAGGATCTGATGATTGACAGTGTCAAAAGAGGCAGACAGATCCAGCAATATGAGGACTGATGATTTGGAATCGGCTTTTGCAGTTCGCAGGGCTTCAGTGACCGAGAGTAGCGCAGTTGAATGGCCACTCCTGAAACCTGACTGTTTAGCGTCCAGTTTGTTGTTCTGTGAAAGAAACAATGAGACCTGGTTGAAGACAACTCGTTCGAGTGTTTTGGCAATGAATGGAAGGAGAGAGACAGGTCTGTAGTTTTCTAAAAGAGAAGTGTTTAATGTAGGTTTTTTGAGCAGTGGTGTTACCCGAGCCTGCTTGAATGCAGTGGGGAAGATGCCTGTGAGGAGAGATGTGTTGATAATGTGTGTGAGTGCTGGTAAGAGTGCGGGAGAGATTGCTTGGAGAAGGTGTGAGGGGATAGGGTCTAGAGGACATGTTGTAGGATGGCTGGAGAGGAGAAGTTTTGATACTTCCGCCACAGTGAGGGGACAGAAGGAGAAGATGGGAGTTTGAGCAGTGGATCTAGTTGGTTGGGGGTCCTGTGTGAGTGGAGGTGAAAACTGACTACTGATTGTTTTAGTTTTGTTTGTAAAAAAAGTTGCAAAGTCATCAGCTGTTATAGACGTGGTGGGAGGTGGTGAAGGTGGACAGAGGAGAGAATTAAATGTTCTGAAGAGATTACGCATATCTGGAGCATTGTTGATCTTGTTATGGAAATGTGATGATTTGGCAGTGTGGACTTCAGCGGAGAAAGATGAAAGAAACGATTGATACATACTCAGGTCCGACGGCTCGTTTGATTTTCGCCATTTTCTCTCTGCCGCTCGGAGTCTGGTCCGATGTTCACGAAGAACATCAGATAACCAGGGGTTAGAAGGGGCAGTCCGTGCTGGCCTGGAGGAGAGAGGACAAATGTCATCTAGACAAGTGGTTAAAGTAGAGCATAAAGTATCAGTAGCAGCATTCACATCCAGAGATGAGAAATGTGTAGGTGAGGGAAGAGAGGAGGATACTACAGAGGAAAGATGTGAGGGAGAAAGGGAATGTAGGTTTCGTCTAAAAGTAACCGGTAAGGGGGTTGGTGGCACCCGGGTAGCAAAGTGTAATGTGAATTTAATGAAGAAATGGTCAGAGATATGTAGTGGTTGTATCAGAATGTTATCTGCAGTACAATCGCGTGTGTAAATTAAATCAAGTTGGTTGCCTGATTTGTGAGTGCTAGTAGTGATAAGGCGTTTGAGATCAAATGAAGCTAAGAGCGAATGAAAGTCTGTAGCATAAGGCTTTTCTAGATGAATGTTGAAATCGCCAAAAACTAAGAGTGGAGTTCCATCCTCCATGAAAGAGGACAGCAACCCATCCAGCTCCTCTAGGAAGGGGGCTAGAATTTGGCCAGGGGGACGGTAGATTACCACAATCTGGAGTTTTATAGGAGCCATTACAGTAATCGCATGAGATTCAAATGAGTTTTAATTGCATAGGGGTGAGTGGGTTGAGTATTTCCAATTATTTGAAATGAGCAGACCAGTGCCCCCACCCCGGCCAACCTGACGTGGGGTGTGAGAGAAAGAGAAATTGTTAGAGAGGGCAGCTGGGGTTGCTGAGTCTTCTGGACGAATCCAGGTCTCAGTCAAGCCCAAGATGCTGAGAGTGGATTGTAAAGAAAAAGCGGAAATGAAGTCTGCTTTGTTGACAGCTGACTGACAATTCCAGAGAGCCATAGAGAAAGAAAGAGGTGTAGTAGAAGATGTAGAGATGGGGTGCAGGTTAGCAGGATTACTTTGCCGTCTGCGTGTGATGTTAGAGCGTGGTCGAGAGACAACCGGAATGGCTTCGAAACACGTGATAGAAGATAGGAAAGGAGAGTGTGTGAGGGAAGATAGAAATTATACTTAAGTGTGTTGCTCGGGTGAAGTCGCGCAGGAAAAAGTCGCTTGTCTTTACACTCGTCTGTATTCACACGAGGATGCTGAACGCTTCCGCAGACGCTTTCGCGTCAGCCTCGGACATCAAATAAATACACAGTCTAATTAAGAGAATAGAGTGAAAATAGCTGTAAACGGCTTCTGATTAGCCCAGCCAAAAAGCCTAACAGAGTGCTAACAGAGTGCTAACAGCTCGAGACGAAACTAACACCTTGTCCAAGGAGCAATGGAGGCGCAAATGATTATAATTACCAGTAAGTGCAATCAAAACTATAAATCAACGAAAATGCAGACTACAAATAGGTAGGAAAAACAAAATATTCCTTCCTAGCAGCAAGTAAATAATTTAAACAACAGATCTATGAACAAGTATTAAAGACACTCACAAGCTGATGTCCGTGTCACGCACGCGCGCACACGCGCGTGCACACACACACACACTCTCTCTCTCTCTCTCTCTCTCTCTCTCTCTCTCTCTCTCTCTCTCTCTCTCTCTCTCTCTCTCTCTCTCTCTCTCTCTCTCTCTCACACACACACTCTCACTCACTCACACACACACACTCACTCTCTCTCTCTCTCACACTTACTCACTCACTCACACACTCACTCACACACACACTCACTCACACACACACTCACTCACTCACTCACTCACTCACTCACACACTCACTCACTCACTCACACAGTCACTCACTCACTCACACACTCTCTCACTCACTCACACACTCTCTCACTCACACACTCTCTCACTCACACACTCACACACTAACTCACTCACTCACACAGACACTCACTCACTCACTCACACACTCTCTCACTCACACACTCTCTCACTCACACACACACTCACTCACTCACTATTTTTCATGCTTTCAGACGGATGTCTTCACTCCCAGACAGTCCATCCTTCAGGTGTGTCCAGCTGTTTATTAAATTCTCTTTTACGTTTATTTTCATCCGTTATAAGATTGAAATCTACCTATCATCTATCTCCTTAAATTGAATTTGTATTTTCTAATATCCACTGGATCAATCGAATCAATCTAAAATTGTGACTGTATTTTTCGGAAATAACACCTGACTTTATTGTGGATGGTTTATTCTGTTGTGACCTAAACTGTTTCTCATTTCTGGATTATATGCCGCCTTACAAGGAGAGAGCTTATTAGCCGTGGTGTTTTTACATTTACATTAATTTATTTAGCAGACGCTTTTATCCAAAGCGACTCACAGTGCATTCAGGTTATACATATTTCCATCAGTACATGTGTTCCCTGGGAATCGAACCCACAACTTTGCGCTGCTAACGCAATGTTCTAACCACTGAGCCACAGGAACACTATGAAAACTAAGCAGGGCACAAACCTGCCCAAGGAGTCCGGCGTGGACCTTCGTGGTTTGGCAGAGGAGGCTGATCACCCATCTGGTCTCAAACTGAAGTAAGTGCACTCTAACCATGTAAGCAAAAGTTTTGTTAACAATTTCTCTGAAGGCCGTACTTGTAATGAATTATAGCCCCATTTGTACGTATTTATAAACGATTATTAATCTCCAATACACATTTATACAGACCCATAATGATCTATTCTCTATTTTAAGAACAGTTATAGCAACATTTGTATTTTTTTTATAACCGTGGAAATCGAATTGAGGGTTTTAAAAAAAATGGTTTCAAGGGTTCAAGGTTCAAGGTTTCTTTATTTGTCACATAATAAGTTATACAGGGTATAATTAGAAGTGAAATGTAATCGAATCAGGTCCGCTCAGTGGACAGTGCAAAATAATAAGAATACAAATTATATAAAGTAACATAACACAAGGGCATACATATGTTAAGAAAAAGAGAAATAAGAGTAAAATGTGCAATGAAATAAAAAAAAGTGCAAAACAATAAGATGTGCAAAAAACAATAAGATGTGCAAAAAACAACAAGATGTGCAAAAAACTATAAGATGTGCAAAAAAAGAAAAACAGTGTACTGGGACTTAATAAATAGTAATGTGAATAAGAGGGATGTGCAGACGGGTTGTTCAGGGTATTGTACATAGAGCAGCAATGATGAGAATGTGAGAATATTTACAGTTAACAATGGGTCTTGTAAGTGTTTATGAGACTGAGTTTGAGTTTAGGAGCCTGATGGCCTGAGGGAAGAAGCTCCTCCTCAGTCTTTCAGTCTTTGCCATCATGCTCCTGAAGCGCCTGCCAGATGGCAGTAAACAGAACAGATGGTTACCGGGTTGAGTTGAATCTTTGAGGATTTTAGCAGCTCTGCTTTTACAGCGTTTGATGTAGATGTCCTGCAGAGAGGGGAGAGCAGACCCTGAGATGCACTCAGCTAAGCGCACGACGGTTTGATCACAACATACTTTGACTGAATTGAAGTAAAACAGTTTATGATATTCGGTTATCGACAAAGTAACCATAGGAAACTAATGATTATTAACGAGGAGATGAAGTGTATGAAAATACATTTTTGGGTGTTATAATTGATCATAAATTATGTTGGAAATCCCATATTAATCATGTAAAAGCAAAGGTGTCCAAATTCATACATACATTTTGGGAAATCAACTTGTAACATTGTTTATTTTGTGATATTTAACTGAGTGAAAAATGTCGCCCATTCAGTTAATTGTGTATAAAAGCTGGGGAAAATAAGAGAGGCTTCTGCCTACACCTTTTTCGTGTAACTATGTATTGTTGAGACACACAGTCTCACTCTCACTCACTCACTCTCACTTTCACTCTCACTCACTCAGTCACTCACACAGTCTCTCACACACACACACACACACACACACAGTCTCTCTCTCACACACACACACATTCACTCACACACACACACTCACTCACACACACACTCACTCACACACTCACTCACTCACTCACACACTCACTCACACACTCACTCACTCACTCACTCACACACTCACTCACACACTCACACACTCACTCACTCACTCACTCACAGGCTTGGGCACACACTTTTAGGCCTCCATCATGAGTCTGGGTGATGCGGAAGAGCCGCATCACCCAGCATCTGTGATGCGGAAGAGAAGGAAAAATGTATTTCCTTTGTCTACTCCGATGAAGTGACTTGCTCTTGCTCTGCTCAGCATGGGTGATGCGGAAGAGAAGGAAAAATGTATTTCCTTTGTCTACTCCGATGTAGTGACTTGCTCTGTGTTTCTTTCTCTGAGGAAACGTGCGGTACGGCACACAAACTAAACCTAACAAACACTATTTGCTGTGCAAACTTGATAAAAACAACCCTAGCCATTTTAACCCTCTTTTAGGATTTTTTGCATCAACAGAGAAACATTTTTTTGGGCCTCTGAGAGCTGAGGATTGGCGGCCAGAAGCTGTTCAAGGACCGAGCACAACCTTAATCGGACTTTGTTCTGATTGTTGGATCTAAAACCCCTAACCCTAAACACAATAAATGGGACATTGCCTGGTTTGATGTGTGTGTGGGGAAACACGCCCACTTAGAAACAGCACATACATGGCTGCTGTGAAGAATTCCAGCCATTTCGTGTCCAAAGCTCATCTGAAGAAGGATAACAGAATCCGAAACGTCGCGCACAGGCTTGGGCACACACTTTTAGGCCTCCATCATGAGTCTGGGTGATGCGGAAGAGCCACATAAAATGTATTTCCTTTGTCTACTCCGATGAAGTGACTTGCTCCTTGTTTCTTTCTCTGAGGAAACGTGCGGTATGGCACACGCACTAAACCTAACAAACACTATTTGCTGTGCAAACTTGATAAAAACAACCCTAGCCATTTTAACCCTCTTTTAGGATTTTTTGCATCAGAGAAACATATTTTTGGGCCTCTGAGATCTGAGGATTGGCGGCCAGAAGCTGTTCAAGGACCGTGCACAACCGCAATCTGACTTTGCTCTGATTGTTGGATCTAAAACCCCTAACCCTAAACACAATAAATGTGACATTGCCTGGTTTGATGTGTGTGTGGGGAAGCACGCCCACTTAGAAACAGCACATACATGGCTGCTGTGAAGAATTCCAGCCATTTCGTGTCCAAAGCTTGCCTGAAGAAGGTTCTTTATTATTTGTCACATACACAATCATACAGGGTATAATAAGTAGTGAAATGTTAGTCAGGACAGGTCCGCTCAATGGAAAGTGCAAAAAAATAAAAATAATAATAGGATAAAAATAACATAAAAGCAATAAAAACTATGAAACAAAACACGAGAGTGTATATATATAAATATGGTGAGAATGAAGTAAGAAACAAATAATGAAATAAAATAAGGAGTAAGATGTGCAATGAGATAAAGTGTGCAGTGCAAGAGAATGTGCAAATAGGTTGTACCGGGAATGTACACATAGCAGCAGTGTGGATGATGGGGAATAATGGATGTGTTACAGTTTATTAAGTTGAGTCCTGTGGATGTTATGATGTTATGAGACTGAGTTTAGGAGCCTGATGGCCTGGGGGAAGAAACTCCTGCTCAGTCTTTCAGTTTTAGCCAACATGCTCCTGTAGCGCCTGCCAGATGGCAGTAAAATGAAAAAGTGGTTACCGGGGTGATTCGAGTCCTTGATGATTTTAGCAGCTCTGCCTTTGCAGCGTTTGAGGTAGATGTCCTGCAGAGAGGGGAGAGCAGACCCTGAGATGCGCTCAGCTAAGCGCACGACTCTCTGCAGAGCTTTGCAGTCCTGGTTTGTGGCATTTTTATACCACACTGAGATGCACTGAGTCAGTACGCTTTCTATGGCCCCTGAATAGAAAGTTTTCAGGATAGCTGGTGAGACCCTGAATTTCCTCAGCTGTCGCAGATGGTACAGCCTTTGCCTGGCTTTCTTGACCTGTGTTTGGATGTGTGCAGTCCATGTCAGGTCCTCGGAGATGTTTACACCGAGGTACTTGAAGCTGCTCACCCTCTCCACAGGGGTCCCACTGATCATAAGAGGGGTGTAGGGCCGCTGCTGTCTCTTCCTGAAGTCTACAATCAGCTCTTTAGTTTTGCTCACGTTCAGAGAGAGACAGTTGTCCTGGCACCATGATGTAAGTCTCTCCACCTCATCCAAGTATGCGGCCTCATCATTGTTGGAAACGAGGCCCAGAACCACAGTATCGTCAGCAAATTTAACAATGGAAGTGGAGCTGTGTGAGGACACGCAGTCGTGGGTGTATAGAGAGTATAGCAGGGGGCTCAGGACACAGCCCTGTGGGGCTCCTATGTTCAGGGTGATGGAGTTGGAGGTGAACTGGCCGACTTTCACCACTTGTGGTCTGGCGGTGAGGAAATCTTGAATCCAGTCACAGAGTGAAGTGTTTAGGCCGAGGTCTGATAGTTTGACAGCTAGCTTGGTGGGGACTATAGTGTTGAAAGCTGAGCTATAGTCGATGAATAGCAGCCTGACATAGTTGCCATTTTGCTGTCAATGTGAGTGAGGGAGGAGTGCAGTACCTGGGAGATGGCATCATCAGTAGACCTATTTGGCCGATAGGCAAACTGAAGAGGGTCCAAGGTAGCAGGGATGGAGGAGCAAATGTGTTTCTTTAAAAGTCTCTCAAAAACCTTCATGACTGTCGATGTGAGGGCAACTGGACGATAGTCATTCAGGCAAGAGGGTTTACTGTTCTTAGGCACAGGGATTATGACAGATTTTTTAAAGGAGGTGGGAACAACAGAGGTAGCAAGGGACTCATTAAAGATGGAAGTAAACAAACCAGCAAGCTGATCAGCACAGGACCTCAGAACGCGGCCAGTAATCCCATCAGGTCCTGCTGCTTTCCTTACGAAGGATAACAGAAGGATAACAGAATCCGAAACGTCGCACACAGGCTTGGGCACACACTTTTAGGCCTCCATCATGAGCATGGGTGATGCAGAAGAGCCACATAAAATGTATTTCCCTTGTCTACTCCGATGAAGTGACTTGCTCCGTGTTTCTTTCTCTGAGGAAACGTGCGGTACGGCACATGCACTAAACCTAACAAACACTATTTGCTGTGCAAACTTGATAAAAACAACCCTAGCCATTTGAACCCTCTTTTGTAATTTTTGCATCAACAGAGAAACATTTTTTTTGGGCCTCTGAGAGCTGAGGATTGGCGGCCAGAAGCTGTTCAAGGACCGTGCACAACCGCAATCGGACTTTGCTCCGATTGTTGGATCTAAAACCCCTAACATAGCCAGTGCCTGCAACTCTGGACCTCTCCTTGGTGATTGGGGGCCCTGGGAATTTTTTCTGGGGATGCAGAAACAGTAGAAAGAGTGGAAAAACGATTTGTATATTTTTTTTAAATACACCAAACGTGAGTAATTTGATGTAAAAACAATGCAAGAAACAGTTTAAGATCAAAAGTTAATTTTTTCAACACAATAAATGTGACATTGCGTGGTTTGATGTGTGTGGGGGGAAACACGCCCTCTTAGAAACAGCACATACATGGCTGCTGTAGAGAATTCCAGCCATTTCGTGTCCAAAGCTCGCCTGAAGAATGATAACAGAATCCGAAACGTCGCGCACAGGCTTGGGCACACACTTTTAGGCCTCCATCATGAGTCTGGGTGATGCGGAAGAGCCACATAAAATGTATTTCCTTTGTCTACTCCGACGAAGTGACTTGCTCCGTGTTTCTTTCTCTGAGGAAACCTGCAGTACGGCACACGCACTAAACCTAACAAACACTATTTGCTGTGCAAACTTGATAAAAACAACCCTAGCCATTTTAACCCTCTTTTAGGATTTTTTGCATCAACAGAGAAACATTTTTTTGGGCCTCTGAGAGCTGAGGATTGGCGGCCAGAAGCGGTTCAAGGACCGTGCACAACCGCAATCGGACTTTGTTCTGATTGTTGGATCTAAAACCCCTAACCCTAAACATAATAAATGTGACATTGCCTGGTTTGATGTGTGTGTGGGGAAACACGCCCACTTAGAAACAGCACATACATGGCTGCTGTGAAGAATTCCAGCCATTTAGTGTCCAAAGCTCGCCTGAAGAAGGATAACAGAATCCGAAACGTCGCACACAGGCTTGGGCACACACTTTTAGGCCTCCATCATGAGTCTGGGTGATGCAGAAGAGCCACATAAAATGTATTTCCTTTGTCTACTCCGATGAAGTGACTTGCTCCGTGTTTCTTTCTCTGAGGAAACGTGCGGTACGGCACACGCACTAAACCCAACAAACACTATTTGCTGTGCAAACTTGATAAAAACAACCCTAGTCATTTTAACCCTCTTTTAGGATTTTTTGCATCAACAGAGAAACATTTTTTTGGGCCTCTGAGAGCTGAGGATTGGCGGCCAGAAGCGGTTCAAGGACCGTGCACAACCGCAATCGGACTTTGTTCTGATTGTTGGATCTAAAACCCCTAACCCTAAACATAATAAATGTGACATTGCCTGGTTTGATGTGTGTGTGGGGAAACACGCCCACTTAGAAACAGCACATACATGGCTGCTGTGAAGAATTCCAGCCATTTAGTGTCCAAAGCTCGCCTGAAGAAGGATAACAGAATCCGAAACGTCGCACACAGGCTTGGGCACACACTTTTAGGCCTCCATCATGAGTCTGGGTGATGCAGAAGAGCCACATAAAATGTATTTCCTTTGTCTACTCCGATGAAGTGACTTGCTCCGTGTTTCTTTCTCTGAGGAAACGTGCGGTACGGCACACGCACTAAACCCAACAAACACTATTTGCTGTGCAAACTTGATAAAAACAACCCTAGTCATTTTAACCCTCTTTTAGGATTTTTTGCATCAACAGAGAAAATTTTTTGGGGGCCTCTGAGAGCTGAGGATTGGCGGCCAGAAGCTGTTCAAGGACCGTGCCCAACCGCAATCGGACTTTGCTCTGATTGTTGGATCTAAAACCCCTAACATAGCCAGTGCCTGCAACTCTGGACCTCTCCTTGGTGATTGGGGGCCCTGGGAATTTTTTCTGGGGATGCAGAAACAGTAGAAAGAGTGGAAAAACGATTTGTATATTTTTTTTAAATACACCAAACGTGAGTAATTTGATGTAAAAACAATGCAAGAAACAGTTTAAGATCAAAAGTTAATTTTTTAAACACAATAAATGTGACATTGCGTGGTTTGATGTGTGTGTGGGGAAACACGCCCTCTTAGAAACAGCACATACATGGCTGCTGTAGAGAATTCCAGCCATTTCGTGTCCAAAGCTCGCCTGAAGAAGGATAACAGAATCCGAAACGTCGCGCACAGGCTTGGGCACACACTTTTAGGCCTCCATCATGAGTCTGGGTGATGCGGAAGAGCCACATAAAATTTATTTCCTTTGTCTACTCCGACGAAGTGACTTGCTCCATGTTTCTTTCTCTGAGGAAACCTGCAGTACGGCACACGCACTAAACCTAACAAACACTATTTGCTGTGCAAACTTGATAAAAACAACCCTAGCCATTTGAACCCTCTTTTAGGATTTTTTGCATCAACAGAGAAACATTTTTTTGGGCCTCTGAGAGCTGAGGATTGGCGGCCAGAAGCGGTTCAAGGACCGTGCACAACCGCAATCGGACTTTGTTCTGATTGTTGGATCTAAAACCCCTAACCCTAAACACAATAAATGTGACATTGCCTGGTTTGATGTGTGTGTGGGGAAACACGCCCACTTAGAAACAGCACATACATGGCTGCTGTGAAGAATTCCAGCCATTTAGTGTCCAAAGCTCGCCTGAAGAAGGATAACAGAATCCGAAACGTCGCACACAGGCTTGGGCACACACTTTTAGGCCTCCATCATGAGCATGGGTGATGCAGAAGAGCCACATAAAATGTATTTCCTTTGTCTACTCCGATGAAGTGACTTGCTCCGTGTTTCTTTCTCTGAGGAAACGTGCGGTACGGCACACGCACTAAACCCAACAAACACTATTTGCTGTGCAAACTTGATAAAAACAACCCTAGTCATTTTAACCCTCTTTTAGGATTATTTGCATCAACAGAGAAAAAATTTTTGGGGCCTCTGAGAGCTGAGGATTGGCGGCCAGAAGCTGTTCAAGGACCGTGCCCAACCGCAATCGGACTTTGCTCTGATTGTTGGATCTAAAACCCCTAACATAGCCAGTGCCTGCAACTCTGGACCTCTCATTGGTGATTGGGGGCCCTGGGATTTTTTTCTGGGGATGCAGAAACAGTAGAAAGAGTGGAAAACGATTTGTATATTTTTTTTAAATACACCAAACGTGAGTAATTTGATGTAAAAACAATGCAAGAAACAGTTTAAGACCAAAAGTTAATTTTTTAAACACAATAAATGTGACATTGCGTGGTTTGATGTGTGTGTGGGGAAACACGCCCTCTTAGAAACAGCACATACATGGCTGCTGTAGAGAATTCTAGCCATTTCGTGTCCAAAGCTTGCCTGAAGAAGGATAACAGAATCCGAAACGTCGCGCAAAGGCTTGGGCACACACTTTTAGGCCTCCATCATGAGTCTGGGTGATGCGGAAGAGCCACATAAAATGTATTTCCTTTGTCTACTCCGACGAAGTGACTTGCTCCGTGTTTCTTTCTCTGAGGAAACGTGCGGTACGGCACACGCACTAAACCTAACAAACACTATTTGCTGTGCAAACTTGATAAAAACAACCCTAGCCATTTGAACCCTCTTTTGTAATTTTTGCATCAACAGAGAAACATTTTTTTTGGGCCTCTGAGAGCTGAGGATTGGTGGCCAGAAGCTGTTCAAGGACCGTGCACAACCGCAATCGGACTTTGCTCTGATTGTTGGATCTAAAACCCCTAACATAGCCAGTGCCTGCAACTCTGGACCTCTCCTTGGTGATTGGGGGCCCCGGGAATTTTTTCTGGGGATGCAAAGACAGTAGAAAGAGTAGAAAAACGATTTGTTTATATTTGAAAAACACGACAAACGTGAGTAATTTGATGTATGTGGGGACATGCCCACGATTAAAAACAATACAAGAAACAGTTTAAGACCAAAAGTTATTTTTTTAAACACAATAAATGTGACATGGCGTAGTTTGATGTGTGTGTGGGGAAACACGCCCACTTAGAAACAGCACATACATGGCTGCTGTGAAGAATTCCAGCCATTTCGTGTCCAAAGCTCATCTGAAGAAGGATAACAGAATCCGAAACGTCGCGCACAGGCTTGGGCACACACTTTTAGGCCTCCATCATGAGTCTGGGTGATGCGGAAGAGCCAGATAAAATGTATTTCCTTTGTCTACTCCGATGAAGTGACTTGCTCCGTGTTTCTTTCTCTGAGGAAACCTGCGGTACGGCACACGCACTAAACCTAACAAACACTATTTGCTGTGCAAACTTGATAAAAACAACCCTAGCCATTTTAACCCTCTTTTAGGATTTTTTGCATCAACAGAGAAACATTGTTTGGGCCTCTGCTCTCAGAGGATTAGCGGCCAGAAGTTGTTCAAGGACCGTGCACAACCGCAATCGGACTTTGCTCTGATTGTTGGATCTAAAACCCCTAACCCTAACCCTAAACCTAAACCTTACCATGAAAAAGTAAGTTTTTACTAAAAGAATAAAACCCTGTTTAACTTAGGTCTGTATTTTATGTCATTAACGTGCTTTAATAGGGCTTGGCAACCGACGTTACTGCGCAGTGCATTCTGGGACGTAAACAAGGGGGTGCCGCCATATTGTGAGGCCACATCGGGCGAGAACTAAAACAACCAATTAAACAATTTTGAAAAGACGATTAAATGAACAAAATGTACTATATTGATACAAACTTATACCGGGCGCAAGAAAATGGTACCTGGAGAAGATGGCATTCTTACGTTCATAATAGCGGACGAATCGCATTAGATTATGAACGTGATATTGCGTAGCTTGTCAGTGAACTAAGGCATCTTCTGTTGCACCTTTGCACATCTATCTGCTGCTCAACCAATCTGCTGTTAATTTATAATCTGTTGCACCTCACATAATTAC
This sequence comes from Schizopygopsis pylzovi, assembly GCA_027422435.1. Classification (NCBI taxonomy): domain Eukaryota; kingdom Metazoa; phylum Chordata; class Actinopteri; order Cypriniformes; family Cyprinidae; genus Schizopygopsis; species Schizopygopsis pylzovi. The sequence goes on from CM049816.1 coordinate 128,636, forward strand.
TATGTATAGACTACATAATGTATAGACACTGTACATAATGTAGATGTGCCCATACGGTGTATAATGTGTCGCTGATAATTGACTGTGTCTTTATAGTACACTATGTGTACTGAGTATATGTATGTGTATTTTGCACATTGTCTTCTGTACAGTCTGTAAATATGTACTGTCCATATGTAAATTGTTTGTTGTTTTTTTGCACTGTCTGTCCATATGTAAATTGTTTGTTGTTTTTTTGCACTGTCTGTCCATATGTAAATTGTTTGTTGTTTTTTTGCACTGTCTGTCCATATGTAAATTGTTTGTTGTTTTTTTGCACTGTCTGTCCATATGTAAATTGTTGTTGTTGTTTTTTTGCACTGTCTGTCCATATGTAAATTGTTGTTGTTGTTCTTTTTGCACTGTCTGGAGCACGCTCATAAGAATTTCACTCACCAAGGCACTTGTGCTGTGGTGATGTGACAATAAAAGTGATTTGATTTGATCTGTGTTTTAAATGCCGCTCCATCGAAAAGCAGGTGATGGAGATTTACTGCCCATCACTGAACCGGCTGACGAGATGCGCATAACAACCGCATTTGATTAATTGCACAGGCCTTATACGTATATATATATATATATACATACATAATACTTGTGCCCACATCTTTTTTCATTTACTTTTATTATGTATGTACACAGGTTATGTACTCACAGAGACTGAATGAGCCTCCTCTAAAGCCCTGGATCATTGTGAGGAGCGATGGGAAGGTGGAGTGTGCCCGTTGTACCTGCATGGCAGGGATAGCTGAGACCTGTACTCTGTTTAAGTTAGAGGCAGCAGTTCGAATTCGTGGCACAAAGACTGTCACTGATGTGCCATCATACTGCGTTCTGCCCAGTAACTTGAGCAAGATTCACCCAGAAGTGGGATATAGGATCAACTACACCTCCTCACTTGCACGAAGAAAGACATTAGACCAGCGAATAAATATACAGTCAGGCCTACTCAGTTAAGAGTTTTAAAAAAGTGTTTTAATTTACATGTGCAAAAAGAGAGACATTCAAGCAGCTGGCTGGGGAACAGTGTAAGGTGATTTGTGGTGCATGAGCCAGTAAACATACATATATTACAATCAGTCTTTTGTGGAATTATGTGCACACGGTGTTGTGTGAAAGTGTCTAGTGCAAGTAGAGGAGAGTGTGTTACTACAGGTGGCTTGTGCAGGCCCACTCACCTGTGTGTAGCACACTTGAATTGCACAAAAATAAAAGTTTGACAGTTTTTTCCTGTGATGTGGTAAGGTTGGGGGTCCATGTTTCAGGAGGTAGGGGTTTGTTTGTACCATGTTCATTCTAAGATGCACACCAAACACACACCAAATACAAACATGTTCAATATCAGGAGGGTACCACACATTCACATACACTCACACACACCTAATTGAAACCCAACATTTCTTCTGGGGTCTTTTTACCATCCAGCATGCACACTTTTTTTTTCATCTGGCTTAACAACAACACTTGAACACATGTTAATTAAAATGAAGAAAACATTATCTATCGTATCAAAGAAGGGTAAGTTATTCATCCTTACAGGGAAGCAACAAACGAATTGGGAGTGTGTTATGTAATAGTGTGTACTTGTAAAGTTTTGCAGCTGCGTTGATTCAGGAAGTGTGCTACCAGGATGGTGTGTCCATTAAAACACCTAAGCCAGTAATCAATCCATGATCTTTATTTTCAAGCTGCAGCATTAGAACCAACTATAGAGTTGTATGGTTTCTATAACAAACAATAAGAATAAACATCTTAAATTAACAATATAACAATTTAAACAGTGAAATACAAAATATGATCAAACTAATTCAACATTGAACAGTTCAACAAATAAGAAAACTAATACCTTTAATATTATGAGTGATTTATCATTCTTACAAAAATATACCCAAACAAACATGACTTTAGGAATTAACATTACACAAATTCAAAGGAATAAACTTACTAAGTCAGGAACACATCAACTCTACAGAAAATCTCTCTCCATGAGAGTAGGAAAGGGAAAGACTGCTTCAGTGGTACGAAAACAAACAAAGGCAGCCTAATATTCATTCAGTGCACCTGAGGAGACTTAGCTCCACCCATGGATAACTATGTCATGTGACCTCATTTGAATTCTCAACAGCCGCCCCCAAATATGTAACATATTTGTCCCCTAGAGAATTCCGTGAATCAATTCAACTATCAGAACACTGATCAAACACCACCAGACGACTAACTGGACGCATATAGTATTTTCCTTCAATGAGGACTTCCACCACCCTTATTCTGCCATCTGGAGATGGCAAGATCTTTGTGACAGTTCCTATTGGCCAAAGTCCCCGTGGGAGGTGAGGGTCAACTACCATAACTACAGCGTCACGTAAAATCGAATTACCATCCTGTCTCCACTTCTGACGACCTTGAAGAGACGGAAGATAATCCTTGATAAAACTTGACCAAAATCTATCAGCTAAGACTTGGCTATGCCTCCATTTTCTACGTGAAAGAAGTTCTGAATTAGCATACAATACTTGAGGAAGGGAAGCATCTCGCCGCCCCATTAACAGTATATTTGGAGTTATGGGATCGGGATCAGAGATGTTAGATGACACATATCCCAAAGGTTTAGAGTTCAACATCTCTTCCACTTCGACCAGAACCGTATATAGAACTTCCTCTGAAAGCACTTGTGTACCCAATGTTGTTCGTAAGGCTGCCTTAATGGATCTGACTTCTCTCTCCCAACAACCTCCAAAATGCGGAGAACATGGAGGATTAAAGTTGAATCGAATCTGCTGCTTGGAAAGTAATTCCTGAAGGGCAGGGCTAAGTTGATCAAAGGACTCTCTGAGCTCTCTCTCTCCTCCACGGAAATTAGTTCCTTGATCTGATATAAGTTCATAAGGCTGACCTCTACGAGCTATGAAACGTCGTAGAGCTAAGAGGAAATGATCTGTATCCAAACTGGAGAGAAGCTCAAGATGAACACATCGTGTTGTTTGACATTTGAAAAGAAGACCCCACCGTTTCTCATGTCTTCGACCTACACTAACATTAAACGGACCAAAGCAGTCCATTCCTGTTGACCAAAATGGAGGCTTATAGAGGCGTAATCTAGAGGGAGGAAGGTCAGCCATCCTAGGAACTGAAGGGGAACCTTTCCATCTCCGACAGTCACGACATAATCGTTGAACTGACTTTACCGCTTGCCGTCCACGTAGGACCCAGTATTTCCTTCGTAATTGGGCAAAAACTCTTTGTGGCCCTGAATGACACAAAGTTGAATCAAAATCTGCAATCAAAAGCTTAGTAATTGGATTCTTAGGGTCCAAAACGATTGGATGGATTGTGTCATATTCCAAATCCTCACTATAACGAAGACGACCACCTACTCTTATTAGACCTGTTACAGGGTCATACTCTGGTGCTAATTCAACAAGTCGACTCTGTGTGCAGACATTCTGACCCAATTTGAGTAACTCGTACTCCTCAGGAAAATCCTCTTCTTGTGCATAACGAAGGAGTAATAGCTCTGCTTGATTCTGACTAAGTCTATTCTCTGATGTTGAATCAGGAGAAAAATTATCAATAATATACGCCACCAACTCTGACCAAGTATTAAATTGGGAAAGGTCCAATTTAGAAGGAATTTTGAAAACCTGTGTCTGGCCACAAAACAAAGGTTTTCGCAATTCCATTGTCATGTCATCTGGAATACTACTTGGATACTTAGGCCATTGATGAGGAGGTAATATCAGAAAAGGAGGTCCTCGAACCCACCGACTCATGGGAGACAACTCGGCCAGTCTCTTTCCTCTAGTGATATCATCTGCCGCATTGTTTCCTGTATTGACATATCTCCATTGCTCTGGAGTAGTGTAATCCAAGATCTCTGTAATACGATTAGCTACAAACACCTTATACCGGCAGGAATCAGAACAAATCCACGTCAAAACTGTAGTTGAATCAGACCAGAGTGTGACATTATGGAGAGGCACAGAGAGCTCTTTTACCAAGAGATTCGCCAACTGGGATCCAGACAGAGCAGCACATAATTCCAAGCGTGGAATGGAAATGGTCTTCTTTGGGGCTACTCTAGATCTAGCCATAACGAATGAGGTGAGAACTTCATTCCCACCTGAAATACGAAGATAGGCAACGGCTCCATAAGCCTGCTCAGAGGCATCACAGAATATATGCAGTTCCCTCCTAATGTCTTCACCTGACTCTACTGATCCATACCAGCGCGGAACTTGAATTTCACTCAAGCCTGATAGTTCAGCTTCCCAAACCAACCAACTTGCCCTTATGCCTTCAGGAATATCTGGATCATCCCATCCACGTGCAGGTTTAATCCACAACTGCTGAAGCATAATTTTAACACGAGTAGTGAAGGGAATAATAAACCCTAAAGGGTCATATTGCTGAGCAAGGATACGATACAGGATTCGCAAAGTAAGGGTCTGGTATTCCACAGGACACTGCTTAAACCCCAAAGTATCCTGCCTACAATGCCAGCTCAGTCCAAGCGTGCCCTCACATGGATCATTGCAATCATGGCTCAACCATAAATCAGTTTGCTGGGAACATGCTTCTTTTGGCAAATGATCAATCACAGAAGCGTGATTACTGATCCATTGTCTGATCTCAAAGCCACCTTTAATCAAAACAAAACGTAGTTTAGTAATCATATCCTTGGCTTCCTTGACAGTAGGGAAGCTTTGCAAACAATTGTCTACATAAAATGAAGTAAGGACTGAATCTTGAACTTCGGGATAGGTGGCTGATTGACCTTGAGCATGTCTTTGAAGAGCATAAATAGCACAGCAGGGACTTGATGTAGTACCAAACGGTAAAACTTGCCATTCATATACCTCAACTGGGGCAATGCAAGCTTCCGCTTCCGGCGCTGCATTGTACAGTCGACGTTAGGGATGGCTCCGCTCAATTTGTGCTTTAATATACTTTTTTACGTATTTTTACTTTCTCTTTTTACACGCATAACGTCTGCACTATTTATATACGACCGAAGAACACTTTTGGACATTGGACACCACTGCACTAACCTGCTTCAGGACACTTTATCCACGGATCCAGCGTGGCCATTGGAGATACTTCGGACCGCCGAAGTTAACAAAGGCCGCCTCAATAATCCCAGGCGGCGAAGGAAACACAGCGGGAGACGCGCTGGAATACGTAACAGACTGAGGAAAAGGGCACACAGTCCTCCTCTACCGAGTATTCTGCTCGCTAATGTACAATCCTTGGAGAATAAGATGGACGATCTTAGAGCCAGGATTAGTTTCCAACGGGACATCAGAGACTGTAACATCCTCTGTTTGACCGAAACATGGCTCACGCCCTCGGTCCCGGACAACGCTGTAACGCCGTCTGATAACTTTTCTGTTTTACGGATGGACAGAACAGCCGAGGCTGGGAAAACCAAGGGTGGTGGAGTGTGTTTCATGATCAACAAGAAATGGTGTGACCCCAGGAATATCTCCATTCTGTCGCGTTCCTGCTCGGCTCATCTGGAACATCTCTCCATTATCTGCCGCCCATTCTACCTCCCCCGGGAGTTTACATCGATCATCATCACTGCCGTATATATACCACCACAAGCAGATACTAGCGTGGCTTTGTCCTCACTTCACGACGAGCTCAGCGGCTATATCAACAAGCACCCTGACGCTGCCTCCATCATAGCTGGGGACTTTAACAAGGCCAACCTCAAAAAAGTCATGCCAAACTTTCACCAACATATATCCTGTCCAACCAGAGGACAGAATACACTGGATCATTGCTACACCCAGTTTAAGAATGCCTACAAAGCTCGTTCCCTGCCGGCTTTCGGCAAATCAGACCACGCCGCCATATTTCTCACACCGGAATATAAACAACGGATCGTTCAGAGACCCCCGGTGGAGAGGGAAGTGACGCGCTGGTCCGCCCACTCCGAAGCTATGCTACAGGCGTCTCTTGATGACGTCGACTGGGACATGTTCCGGGCGAGTTCAACTGACGTCAGCGAATTCACGGATGTAGCAGTAAGCTTCGTAAACACGCTAACCGAGCAAGCCACCGAAACAGTAACTATAAGGACATTCTCCAATCAGAAACCGTGGGTGGACAGATCTATTCGTGATGCGGTTAACCATCGCACTGCCGCATACAATGCCGGTCTTTTGTCGGGGAACATGAGCGAATACAAAACAGCGTGTTATGCTCTCCGGCGTGCAATAAGAGCCGCTAAACGCCGGTACAGGGAGAGAATTGAGTCACATTTCCAGCTCAATGACTCCCGACGCATATGGCAGGGACTGAAGACCATCTGTTCCTCTGGAAATAACTCTTCCGCGGAGGTGAGAGCAGATCCGTTGCTGGCCGAGGAGCTAAACACTTTCTACGGTCGCTTTGAATGTAACGTTAATGGCGGCGCGATCCTGCCGATCAGCACGTCAGAAAGCAGCAGACAGAGCAGCGATGTTTGTGCTATCACCTTTTCAGAGGATGACGTTCGGAGGGAACTAAAGAGAGTGAACGTCAGGAAAGCAGCAGGACCTGATGGGATTACTGGCCGCGTTCTGAGGTCCTGTGCTGATCAGCTTGCTGGTTTGTTTACTTCCATCTTTAATGAGTCACTTGCTACCTCTGTTGTTCCCACCTCCTTTACAAAATCTGTCATAATCCCTGTGCCTAAGAACAGTAAACCCTCTTGCCTGAATGACTATCGTCCAGTTGCCCTCACATCGACAGTCATGAAGGTTTTTGAGAGACTCTTAAAGAAACACATTTGCTCCTCCATCCCTGCTACCTTGGACCCTCTTCAGTTTGCCTATCGGCCAAATAGGTCTACTGATGATGCCATCTCCCAGGTACTGCACTCCTCCCTCACTCACATCGACAGCAAGAATGGCAACTATGTCAGGCTGCTATTCATCGACTATAGCTCAGCTTTCAACACTATAGTCCCCACCAAGCTAGCTGTCAAACTATCAGACCTCGGCCTAAACACTTCACTCTGTGACTGGATCCAAGATTTCCTCACCGCCAGACCACAAGTGGTGAAAGTCGGCCAGTTCACCTCCAACTCCATCACCCTGAATGTAGGAGCCCCACAGGGCTGTGTCCTGAGCCCCCTGCTATACTCTCTCTACACCCACGACTGCGAGTCCTCACACAGCTCCACTTCCATTGTTAAATTTGCTGACGATACTGTGGTTCTGGGCCTCGTTTCCAACAATGATGAGGCCGCATACTTGGATGAGGTGGAGAGACTTACATCATGGTGCCAGGACAACTGTCTCTCTCTGAACGTGAGCAAAACCAAAGAGCTGATTGTAGACTTCAGGAAGAGACAGCAGCAGCCCTACACTCCTCTTATGATCAGCGGGACCCCTGTGGAGAGGGTGAGCAGCTTCAAGTACCTCGGTGTAAACATCTCCGAGGACCTGACATGGACTGCACACATCCAAACACAGGTCAAGAAAGCCAGGCAAAGGCTGTACCATCTGCGACAGCTGAGAAAATTCAGGGTCTCACCAGCTATCCTGAAAACTTTCTATTCAGGGGCCATAGAAAGTGTACTGACTCAGTGCATCTCAGTGTGGTATAATAATGCCACAAACCAGGACTGCAAAGCTCTGCAGAGAGTCGTGCGCTTAGCTGAGCGCATCTCAGGGTCTACTCTCCCCTCTCTGCAGGACATCTACCTCAAACGTTGCAAAAGCAGAACTGCAAAAATCATCAAGGACTCGAATCACCCCGGTAACCATCTTTTCATTTTACTGCCATCTGGCAGGCGCTACAGGAGCATGTTGGCTAAAACTGAAAGACTGCGGAGGAGTTTCTTCCCCCAGGCCATCAGGCTCCTAAACTCAGTCTCATAACAGCATAACATCCACAGGACTCAATTTAATAAACTGTAATCACAACCATTATTCCCCATCATCCACACTGCTGCTATGTGTACATTCCCGGTACAACCTATTTGCACATTCTCTTGCACTGCACACTTTATCTCATTGCACATCTTACCCCTTATTTTATTTCATTATTTGTTTCTTATTTAATTCTCACCATATTTGTATATATATATACTCTCTCGTGTTTTTTGTTTCATAGTTTTTTATTGCTTTTATGTTATTTTTATTTTATTATCATGTTTTATTTTTCTTTCTTGCACTTTCCATTGAGCGGACCTGTCCCGACTAACATTTCACTACCTATTATACCCTGTATGATTGTGTATGTGACAAATAATAAAGAACCTTGAACCTTTAATCAGGTTTCTCCACAAAAAACGTAATAAAGGCCTATCCGAGGACAATAACCGAACTTGATGGAACATGGCCCTTATGTCACCGCTGATTGCAATTTGGTGTTCTCTAAAACGAAGAAGCACTCCGAGAAGAGAAGGACCCAAGGTAGGACCAGGTGACAAATAGGAATTCAGACTTTCACCATTGTATTGATAAGAACAATCAAAGACTAAACGGTGTTTCTTATTATGTTCAACTAAATGATGAGGTACATACCAGGCCTCATCCGTGAGAGCTATTTCTCTTGGGCTTAATTTCTTTACATAGCCAGATTCCACAAGCTTTTGAATTTCTTGCTCATAAATCGCTCCACGCACCGGATTTTTCACAAGCTGGCGTTCAGTGCGACGCAATGCTGGCATTGCTGATTGCGGAGAAACATACAATTTAGGTGTATCTTTAATTCGAAGTAAGGGAGTAGCATATCTTACAACATCGTTGACTTCTAAACATTCTGTTCTCTGTTCCAAGCATTCAAGAGCCTCTTGGTCTTGCCTCGAGCGAAAGGCCGACTTTGATGTCTGAGAATAGGGAATGACATCAACCTTCCACAATCTTTCAACATCTTTCTGTAACTGATCTTTAGTTGAAGCAGCTACAAAGTGGCACTGAAAGGTAGAATTAGAATCAGTCTCTGGTATCAAGGAAGTAGGACCCTGCAATGCCCATCCTAAACAAGTACGCAGTGCAGCTGGACTTCCAGGAGGGCCGAATACTACTCGTTCGACAGGGCAGAGCAAATGGGGATAATCTGCTCCTACTAATAACAGAGGCTTAACCTGATGGAATTCTTCAAGAGGAACGCCTCTAAGATGCTGATAACATCGTTGAAGAGTTCGGACAGGATAAGTCTGTTCAGGTAAGTCCAACATTTTAGCTGTAAATGCTGCTTGGATCTGATATTTCCTTTGCTTAGAAGATGCTGGAGAGATTGTAAAAGTAACACTCCTACCATTAATCTCCTCGGAACCCTGTCGAATTGTTCGCAACTTCAAGGACTCAGCCGCCCCATTCAAGCCCAGCATTTCTGCAGCAGAAGAGAGTAACATAGTTCTTTCTGAACCATCATCAAGAATGGCATAGGTTTCCACAGACTTTCCATGATGACTCAGAATAACCTTCACCACCTTCAAAAGTACAGAATTAAGGCCACTTGGTCTACTCAAATAGAAGATTCCAGAGTCAGGTTTACGAACATTGACATCATGCAGGACTCCTAGATGGCACTGATTACAGTAGGGACAATGCTTCTTCAAGTCACACGTAGATGAACGATGTGCCCGACCACATCTCCAACAACGACCATTATCGAGAATCCATTTTCTCTTAGCATCTACGTCCAGTTGTTGGAACGTTATACACTGGCTCAAGTGATGGTCTTGATTACCACAAAAGGCACAAAAGGGTTTAAAATCCACTTGTTCGCTATACAAACTGTGAGGCTGAATCATTCTTCCATGGGAGTTACAACTTTCATCTTGGTTCATGCCCTGCAAAAAGGTGGCTGTAGAATGCAGAGATTTAGATGATCTCCCTTCTCTGACTGGAAACTTTGCTGCCCCCTTTTGGTCAGATACTTGAACTACTAAACTTTGACACTCTGCTTCCTCCTCCAGCCATTTGGCAAAGTCCACCAAATTAAAAGGAACATTTGGATTAACAACTCGGGCATGCCTAGCAAAACTGGAAACATGATGCGCTGGAAGTTTACTTAAAAGTTGGTGAACATGAGAAGCACATGCCAATTCATTTGCACCTTCATCCTGTCCCCATGATTGAAGCATGCCTACTAAAGCCTGGACTCTTAGTGCAAACTGACTGAATCCAGTGGAATCCCCAGAACGAATAGCTGGCAGACTTTGAATGAAAGCAATCTCCCTCAATACTAAATGATGAGGCTGGCCATATTTTCTTTGGAGGGCTTTAAGTGCAGTGGAATAAGGCTGGGGATCATGAGCATATGCTAAAGCTAAATGGCGAGCAGCATCCAGTTTCAGATGATCCAAAAGGATATGATATTTATACTGCTCTGTTTCTTCTGAGGACACTAAATTCTTTAACGCCATATTCAGCATTGCAAATTCTTGAGGATCATTACTTTTAAAACATGGAAAGGAAGGTCTTTCAATTAGACCTAGTCTTGAAGGTCCCACTGTTACAGAGGACTGAACATAGGCTGCTGATACTGGTTGACTCACAGTTGAATTTCCAGGTGGGTTCACTATTGGAAGGCCAAAGGCTGTCTGGGGTACAGACATAGGAACATTACTAATAGCAGTCACATCTGAAGGTCCAGTAGAAAAAACTGGAGGTATCGGAGGAACTTGACTAACTGAGGGTGATACCGCCATTGGGAAAAAGGGACTTGGATAAAAAAATGGACCATAAGGTGGATATACTGCAGGATTAGAAAAAGGCACTGGATGATATGGAAACATCCAGGGAAAAGATGCATTACCCTGCATTTGACTAGGAACAATGCTGCTCCGTGCTGCTTGTTGATCGTTGAATGGATAAACTGGATATACTGGCTGTTGACCTGATGATGACCAAGATGGACCATTGCCAAACTGAATTGGATTCATACTCATTACAGGAGGATTTCCCAAAGGCTGTGACTGTAAAGTAATATGTGCTGTGGTAACAGATTCAGTTGGCAATTGTGAAGCAGGAGGCTGTAACGAACTAGATTCTAGTAACAATCTGTCTTCTTGTGGTAAGGGTGTAGGCAGCACAGATCTTGATAAAGGAGGGAGAATACTCTGTCTGCTATGTGTAGTAGGTATTAATGAATCACATTTTTCTTTATGTTGAATTAGACATTCACTCAGCTCATGCACAAGAGAAGCTCCAGTATTACCATCTTTTTGATTATCTCTGACAGGAGATGTTTGATTCAAACTCTGTTCAGAACTGTTAGAAAAGGAGGAACTTCTGCTTCTTGTACTTATTGCTCTCATTGTATGGCTCAGCTCTGACAACATCCCTTTTATTTGCTGGATATCTTCAGCAAGAGCTCTCACCTCATCTTGAGTTTTGGCTATAACAGCCCCCTGTGATATCTCCTGAGACGCTTGATCAGAAGTTTGTCCTTGTATGCAGACAGAATCTATCGATGATTTTGGCTGAGTTAATAAATAATCCTGGTGCCATCTTGGGGGTTTTAATATCCTTAGGTCGCTGGTTCAATTCCGGCTCGAAGGACCATGTAAAGTTTTGCAGCTGCGTTGATTCAGGAAGTGTGCTACCAGGATGGTGTGTCCATTAAAACACCTAAGCCAGTAATCAATCCATGATCTTTATTTTCAAGCTGCAGCATTAGAACCAACTATAGAGTTGTATGGTTTCTATAACAAACAATAAGAATAAACATCTTAAATTAACAATATAACAATTTAAACAGTGAAATACAAAATATGATCAAACTAATTCAACATTGAACAGTTCAACAAATAAGAAAACTAATACCTTTAATATTATGAGTGATTTATCATTCTTACAAAAATATACCCAAACAAACATGACTTTAGGAATTAACATTACACAAATTCAAAGGAATAAACTTACTAAGTCAGGAACACATCAACTCTACAGAAAATCTCTCTCCATGAGAGTAGGAAAGGAAAAGACTGCTTCAGTGGTACGAACACAAACAAAGGCAGCCTAATATTCATTCAGTGCACCTGAGGAGACTTAGCTCCACCCATGGATAACTATGTCATGTGACCTCATTTGAATTCTCAACAGTACTTATTGTGCAAGTTACCTATTACCCTTTCTACATGTATCCTAAGGTGTGCTATAGCACGTAACGTTATGTCTTCCACATCCTTAGCATCGAGTTGACATCTGCTTTTAATGAATGCTGGAATTTTAACTTCAGCGCACATCATTCCCGCACTGTCTTTAATATTAAAGCCTCGGTCCACTAACACTAAATCGCCAGGCAACAGGTTGTTAAGAAGCCCGCAATTCCAGGTTATGTGCTTGTCAGCTGCTCGCCCTCCATGATCTTGGGATGTCTGCGAAGAGAATGTCCGTGCGTCTTATGGCGGATATCTAGGCCATCCGTCTCCGCTTGGTTACATCAGACACATGACTCCCTTCATTCGGTTTCCAGGCCAGAAAACAAAAAAAAGAAAGTCCGCTGTCAAATGTTTTGCCCCGTCGATCGTGTGAACGGACATTACACCCAACAACACAACAGGTTCTTCCCATGACTAAAACTTCCTCGGCGACGACGGCAAGTCACAACCTGGCCTCACAAAATGGCAATTTTTCCCATCAGCCACTGCGGCGCTAGAGCCGTAACATCACGCCCCATACCCTATAGAGATTTGAAGGAATCACTGTTTATCCACCAGATGTGAGGAGTGCAACTAAAGTAAAATTACATTTTCATCTGACTGTATTTCATTGAAATGTATTCAAACACAATTTAGATTTAGTTTGGTGTTATTTTAGCATTGCATGTTAAAAATAATAAACTCTACAGATGGGAAATGACGACCACGATATTGAGTCCTTGGTTTGACAGTAGGGCTTGGTGGGTGACTCGTGTGGGTTTCTTAAGCATACCTGTATGCCCAGGGGTGCTCATGACACCTACGCGGTTTGCCAACCATGCCCAACCGTCAGACCAAAGAATCTGTGTTGTAGTTGTCCTCTGGTGCCATGGCCCCTAGCGAACTTGAACTCTGGCCCAGGTTGCTTCGGTGGTCGAAGCATTAGGTGTCTGTTGACCACCTAATGCTTGGGGTGGTGCCGTGATTCCCTGCGGAATAAGTTCTTGAGCCGAATGTTTGGGTATGTTGGGTGACACGTGTGGGTGTTGTTAAGGTCCCTGGGCATACAGGGATCATCACAACAGCCACACGATTAACCCACATTCCCCAGCCATCGGCCCAAGGACTCAGTCCACAAGGAGTTTGCTGCATTCTTGGGGGGGGGGGGTTCATCAGAACCCTGGTGTTTTTGCCCACTGATGTAACCTGGGCCAAAGTTTCCGTTCACAAGGAGCCAAGGCACCCAGAAACCAACACTACACAATGCCCTTGGGCTGACAGTGGGGCTTGATGTCTTTCATAAGTCATGTTTAAACTGGACTTCTTTTTAATAAATAAGGTTTTAAACTTATATTTTTTCATGTTTTCATAATTAATTTGGTTTAAACTGATATTTTCATAATTCGTGTTTAAATTGGACATTCTTTTTTAGTAATTATTGTTTTTAAAACTGATATTGATACATTTTCATGTTTCAAACGGGTATTTTCATTGTGTTTGAAAATTATTTTCACATTTTCATAATCTGTTTAAATTGGACATTCTTTTTAATGCATGTATTTTCAAAATGATATATTCATATGTTCATAATTCACTTATTTCTAATGAACAGAATTTACATATTTAATAATTAATTTCTTTAAAAATAACTTGTTCACATTTCCATAAATCATGTTCTGCAAACAGATATTTTCTTGATTCATGTTTTGCAAACAATTTTCTTATAATTAATGTATTGAAAACAAATTTCATGTTTTCATAATGAATGTTTTGCAAAACAAAAATTGTCATAATTCATGTATTGTACAAATAGTTTTGTTTTCATAATTCATGTATTTCTAATGGACATTATTTATATATTTCATCAATCATGTCTTTCAAACGGACTTGTTCATGTTTTCATAAATCATGTTATTGCAAACACAAATTTTCCTTTTTTCATAATACATGTATTGCATGTAACAAATATTTTCCTATTTTCATTAATGTTCAGCAAACAAAAACGTTTCTGTTTTCAATATTCTTGTATTGCAAACTAATATTTACCTTTTTTCATAATTCATGTTTTGCAAAAATGTTCATAATTCGTGTATTGCAAACAAATATTTTAGTTTTCATAATTCATGTTTTGCAAACAAATATTTCATGTTTTCATAATTCATGTATTGTACAAATAGTTTTGTTTTTCATAATTCATGTATTTCTAATGAACATTATATATTTCATAATTTATGTCTTTCAAAAGGACTTGTTCGTGTTTTCATAATTTATGTATTGCAAACAAATATTTTCATGTTTTCATAATTCAGGTATTGCAAACAAATATTTTCATGTTTTCATAATTGATATTGCACGAGCCCAAGCCAAACAAAAATAAAATATTATGACCAGCTACACCTGCAGACAATGTTCCAGGTCGGAGATGTAGTTTGGGGGCGAACATATCCTTTATCCAAAGCAGATGAGGGTTTTATGGCAAAGCTTTCCCCAAAATGGAAAGACCCGCTAAAATTGTTGTTAAATGATGCCCAGTGAACGTTCAAGTCACTTGTGTCTGATCCCACCAACACGGATACATATCATGTTCAGAACCTTAAATGATGTGGGTTTTGGTGACCTGTGCCAATAGCAGCGGTGGATTAAGGATAAAGCACTATTTTATGGAAAATTAACAGATACGCTGTTTTTCTTAGAAATTATTTCCTGATTCAGAAAGCAAAGGAAAACATTCAGGCAACAGACTTTTTGCTTACTTGTTGTTTGTGTCTTTATGAGGGTTTTTTGTGTGGAATTTCTTATATAAACACTATTTTAAAATATTATTGTGGTCAGCCTCTTGGTTTGTGTGTATTGGGGTCTGGTTAATCCAAAAACAGTTAGTGGAGTTAGATACAACTATATCTACTATAAACACCAAGACTCAAAGACCTTCCATTTGGAAGAGTACAGCTTATTGTTATTGCAAACAAACATATTCATGTTTTCATATATTGTGTATTGCACACAAATATTTTCATGTTTTCATAAATTGTGTATCGCTAACAATTATTTTCATGATTCATGTATTGCAAACAAATATTTTCATGTTTTAATAATTCATGTATTACAAACTAATATTTTCCTAATTCATGTATTGGTACAGAACACCTCTTCCAACAACAAGCTAGTCTTCCCAGGAGTCTCCCATCCAGGTGATGACCAGACGCAACCCTGCTTCGCTTCAGAGGGCAACCGGTCTTGGGCTGCAGGGTGCTATTCATGAATTATGAAATATGTAAATACATTCCATTAAAAACACATGAAATATGAAAACATGGAAATGTTTGTTTGCAATATATGAATTATGAAAACATGAATATGTTTGTTTTCAATACATAAATTATGAAAATATTTGCATGCAATACATTAGTTATGAAAATTAGTTTTTTTGTAAAACATGAATTATGAAAACATGAAAATGTGTTTTTTTGCTAAACATGAATTATTAAAATAGGAAAATATCTGGTTGCGATACATGAATTATGAAAATATTTTTTTTCAATACATGAATTATAAAAACCTATAAATGTTTGTTTTAATACATGAATTATGAAAACATGAAAATGTCTGTTTGCAATACATTGATTATAAAAATAGAAAAAAAAAATCGTATTGCGATACATGCATTATGCAAATAGGACAATATTTGTTTGCAATACCATAATTATGAAAATTGGAAATTGTTTGTTAAAAATACATTAATTATGAAAATAGGAAATTATTAATTTGCAATATATTAATTATGAAATTGTGTTGTTTGTAAAACATGAATTATGAAAATAGGAAAATATCTGGTTGCGATACATGAATTAAGAAAATATTTGTTTGTCATATATGAATTATGAAAATATTTGTTAGCGATACATAAATTATGAAAATATTAAAATGTTTGTTTGCAATAAATTATTTATGAAAATAGGACATTATTTGTTTGTAAAACATGAATTATGAAAATAGTAAATTATTTGTTAACAATACATGAATTATGAAAATAGGACATTATTTGTTTGAAATACAAGAATTATAAAAACATGAAATGTTTTTTTGCAAAACATGAATTATGAAAACACAATTTTTTTTTGTTAGCAATACATTAATTATAAAAATATGAAAATATCGTATTACGATACATGGATTATGAAAATATTTGTTTGCCATACATGAATTATGAAAATAGGAAATGATTGGTTAACAAAACATGAATTCTGAAAATAGGAAAATATCTGTTTGCGATACATGTATTATGAAAATATTTGTTTGAAATATATGAATTATGAAAATTTGTGATAGCAAAACAAGAATTATGAAAATAGGAAAATATTTTGTATCAATATATTAATTATACAAATTTTTGAACATTTGATCCCATGTTCTGGAATCATATGATTCAATTCGGGACTTCAGAGCATGTTCTGGAATCATATGATTCAGTTCGGGACTTCAGAGCATGTTCTGGAATCATTTGATTCAGTTCGGGGCTTCAGAGCATGTTCTGGAATAATTAGATTCAGTTCGGGGCTTAAAAGCGTGTTCGCGATTCATTTGGTTCAGTTCGGGACTTCAAAGCATGTTCTGGAATCATATGATTCAGTTCGGGGCTTCAGAGCGTGTTCGCGATTCATTTGATTCAGTTCGGGGCTTCAGAAAACAGAGCGCGATTCATTTGGTTCAGTTCGGGACTTCAGAGCATGTTCTGGAATCATATGATCCAGTTCGGGACTTCATACCATGTTCGGGAATCATTTGGTTCAGTTCGGGACTTCAGAGCATGTTCTGGAATCATATGATCCAGTTCGGGACTTCATACCGTGTTCGGGAATCATTTGATTCAGTTCGGGGCTTCAGAGCGTGTTTGGGAATCATTTGGTTCAGTTCGGGACTTCAGAGCATGTTCTGGAATCATATGATCCAGTTCGGGACTTCATAGCGTGTTCGGGAATCATTTGATTCAGTTCGGGGCTTCAGAGCGTGTTCGGGAATCATTTGGTTCAGTTCGGGACTTCAGAGCGCAATTCATTTGATTCAGTTCGGGAATCAGGTTTTTAAGGCAGTTTTAATCTTTTTAGAGCTTACAGGACTAGACCACAGGATTTAGTGTTTGAGGATGAGGGTCATGATGCTTCTGCCCATCTAAGAGGTGAGGAGACCAGTGCGGAAACTGGAGGAGCTGAACACGCAGCGCCAGCTGAAGCTTGGGCTCTGATCCTCTGAGATGGATGGGGCATTACAATTTTTATTTATTTATTTTATTTTATTTTATTTATTTATATATATATTTTTTTTATTTATTTATTTTTTTTTATTTTTTTTTTGTATAGCAAAACTACGACGGCGTTTTAGTGCCACATAAAAAAAAAAAAAATCTAAGATTACGAGATTAAAGTCGTAATACTTCGAGAATAAAGTCGAAATGTACGAGAATAAAGTCGAAACACTTCGAGAATAAAGTCGAAAAACTTTGAGAATAAAGTCGAAACACTTCGAGAATAAAGTCGAAATGTTACGAGAATAAAGTCGAAACACCACGAGAATAAAGTCGTAATATTTCGAGAATAAAGTCGTAATATTTCGAGAATAAACTCGTAGTAATACGAGATTAAACTCCTAATATTTTGAGAAAAATCACAGAATTGCTAGAAACAATGGATGTGGAGGATTTGGTTAAATCCTACTTTAGATTAGGATTTAGCAATAAGGAAATTCTTTGTCTTTTGGCGCATCAGCACGGAGTTATAATTAGTAAAAGGACACTGCAGCGGTTATGTAGAAAACTTAATTTATTCAGAAGAAAAAATCAGACAGACATTGAGGAAATTGACTCTTTTGTGCAGTCTGAGATGACGACCAATGGTCGACTCCAAGGATATCGATGGTTACATCTGCATGCTATTCGAAGAGGATATGTTGTTTCTCAAGAGACTATGAGGATGGTGATCAAAGAAATCGACCCTGAAGGAGTTGAACTTCGGCGCGCTCGACGTCTCCGAATATGCCATAATGCCACAACGCGTTGGGACCCCGGCTGAAGTACTGGCGACGTCGTTATTTTTCTTCTGAATAAATTACGTTTACTTGACTTTACAGACTTGACTGGTCTGCAGAAAGCAGCTGAACACCTCTGGTGTGACTTTAAATGAGCCACAAACTCATCACCAAACACCAATGACTTGTACATATGGGTACCGTCATTTCATACACTTCAAAACTGATGCAACAGAGCTGGAAATACAATTTTTAAGTACATGGATTTCTTTGTTGGCACAGTTTGGAAGCGCCTTTTTCTCTTCTAAAGAAGTCAATACTTTTTTCCATATAATGAATGTACAAGTCATTGGTGTTTGGTGATGAGTTTTTGTCTCTTAAAGTCACAGTAGATGTTTCTGCAGACCAGTCAAGTTCTTCCACACTGACTGAATCATCATTTCTCTTTGATTCTTGTCTTATACACAGAGACACTGTCATGTTAGAATAGAAAAGGGTCCTGTCCAAACTGTTGCTATACAATTAGATTCCCTAGAATATCATTATATGCTTAAACATTAAGATTTGCACTCATGGAAATTACTAAAGTAGTCAAACCGTTCATTAGAAGGGGTGCCAATACTTTTGGCGATATAGTGTATATGAGGACGCCACAGTATGCATTAGTTACTGGGCTGCTTTCTGATTTTGATCCTTTCAGTTATTTTTCCCATTCCATGTCTTTAAAGTTTACAGCATTTCTTACCTTCCATGAATTGCCTTTAACAATAACTAAAGTTAATAGCAATTATTAACAAACTGGTCAAAAATGTACCATTGCAGGTAAATGTAGTATTGTGTAGCTCGTGTAGTCAACTCTTGTGTATTCTCAGATATCCCATATAGATGTTTCCCATCACAATACATATAAATAGCCAACAAATTAAGTACATGCTCCAAATATTTTTTATGAATAAGGCTCAAGGCAGTTATACTCATAAGATCAATCCGCTTTAACACACACACACACACACACACACACTCTCTCACTCACACACACACACACACACACACACACACTCACACACACACTCACTCACTCTCTCACTCACTCACTCACTCACTCACACACACTCACTCATCACACACTCACACACACACTCTCTCACTCTCTCACTCACACACACACACACACACACTCTCTCTCACTCACACACTCACACACACACACACACACACACACACACACACACTCTCTCTCACTCACACACTCACACACACTCACACACACACACACACACACACTCTCTCACTCTCACACATTCACACACTCTCTCACTCACACACACACACACTCTCTCTCTCTCTCTCACTCTCACACACACACACACACACTCATAAAGGTATCAGAAATAGTGCAGCTATGGGTGTCCAGATGACCTCTGTGTGTTTCAGAAGAAGCTGAGCCCCAGAAGGACCTGTTGCTCCAGCTGGTCTCTCTTCAGAAGGCCGCGGGATGCTGGGAGCTCAACGCCTCATTGGCTGCTGTGTTTGGGAGGACGGAGGCCGAGGTGACCAATCAGAAGGCGGCACACATTTACATTTTACATTTAGTCATTTAGCAGACGCTTTTATATTAAAGCGACAGGTGGGACATATCCTCCGACAGGCTGATGATTGGTTGAGTGCATGTGTTTCAGGTGTGTTTGTGTTTCAGGTGGATGGGTCAGTGTGGGCCACCGTCCTCGCTCTCATCTGGTTATATGTGTTTAAATCCGATCAGCAGGACGAGTGGCAGTTTGTGGCCATGAAGGCTGCGTCATGGATCCGCTTTCAGAAACGTGAGACAATATTCAAGCTATTTCACTCCACATATTCTGAGTTAGTGCTTTTACATGTGTGTGTGTGTGTGTGTGTTTCAGCGGCCGGCCTGTCTCAGTGTGTGTGTGATGGGAACGCTCTGTTGGGATCTCAGGTGACTGAAGACATGCTGGGAATCTGAAGACAATCTCTCTCATAAACATTTGTGTTGTTTCTGGTATAAGATAGAAACCCTTTAAAAGAATAAGCATATATGTTGTCCTATTGTCTTTATTACAGACCCAAGGTCCAAATTTAGTTTGATTGATTGATTGATACCGTGATTTGTGATGGTTCATGCATTATTTCAGTGTGTTTTAACGAGCAGAACGTGTCTGTGTAAATACCAAGCTGTTTTATCAGAAACTATTTTTTCACTAGCCATAATTACCTGATATGTAGAATTACATTACAAAATAGTATTTTTTTTGTCTTGTTTAGTAGTATAAATTCTGTAATTAAGATGTGTTTATTCATAGATATGTATACTAGAAAACAAAAATACTAAGCAAGAAAATATGTGTTTGCAGTGTAAGAGTTAGATCAATCAGAATAGAGAAATGTATCATTATAAACTGCCAAGAATAATAATGCCTGTAAATATTACAGCAAAATAAATCTTAAGAGAAATGTCCCCAGAATGTGCTGATTAAAAGTGAAGTGTGACCATGGTTAAATCTAGCTTTTCTTGGCCTGTTTGTCTGCATCACAGAAACAAGAGTGGAAACTGTGTCTTTACCTGTAGCTGTATATATGTGAGGGATAATAATTCAACATCCACAGCAGCTTTACAGTATTAATCAGGGAATTAGTGTCCCATTCTCCTGCAGTTTAACCCTAGGCTGCAGCAGAGGACTCGAGGTGTTGTGCTGACGAGGTCTTCACTGGGGCTTCTTTATAAAGCGTGCGTATGCTCAGATTTGATCGTAGAGTGAGTGTACGCTTAAATCCACGCCAGCGCTCATATTTAAAAAAAGATGGTCTTTGACGTGGAAAAGTGCTTTGCATCACGTCAGGGTTTGAGCAGACGTACGAGTATTGCTAGTTTTTTAAATGTAAGCTGTTTTTGCAGCTCGCGGTTCGAAATTATGATGATTGTTGATATTTTATATGTTAATAACATTAATTAGGAGTCGTTTACAAGGAAACCATTCAATTGTGTGCAGGAGCATTTACTATTCATAGATTTCACATTCCTGTTCGTATGTTCATTCTATGAATCAAGGTCAAGGTCAAGGTCAAGGTTTCTTTATTTGTCACATAATAAGTTATACAGGGTATAATTAGAAGTGAAATGTAATCGAATCAGGTCCGCTCAGTGGACAGTGCAAAATAATAAGAATACAAATTATATAAAGTAACACAACACAAGGGCATACATATGGTAAAAAAAAGAGAAATAAGAGTAAAATGTGCTATGAAATAAAAAAAAGTGCAAAACAATAAGATGTGCAAAAAACAATAAGATGTGCAAAAAACAACAAGATGTGCAAAAAACAATAAGATGTGCAAAAAAAGAAAAACAGTGTACTGGGACTTAATAAATAGTAATGTGAATAAGAGGGATGTGCAGACGGGTTGTTCAGGGTATTGTACATAGAGCAGCAATAATGAGAATGTGAGAATATTTACAGTTAACAATGGGTCTTGTAAGTGTTTATGAAACAGAGTTTGTGTTAAGGAGCCTGATGGCCTGAGGGAAGAAGCTCCTCCTCAGTCTTCCAGTCTTTGCCATCATGCTCCTGAAGCGCTTGCCAGATGGCAGTAAACAGAAAAGATGGTTACCGGGGTGAGTTGAATCTTTGAGGATTTTAGCAGCTCTGCTTTTACAGCGTTTGAGGTAGATGTCCTGCAGAGAGGGGAGAGCAGACCCTGAGATGCGCTCAGCTAAGCGCACGACTCTCTGTAGAGCTTTGCAGTCCTGATTTGAGGCATTATTATACCACACTGAGATGCACTGAGTCAGAACACTTTCTATGGCCCCTGAATAGAAAGTTTTCAGGATAGCTGGTGAGACCCTGAATTTCCTCAGCTGTCGCAGATGGTACAGTCTTTGCCTGGCTTTCTTAACCTGTGTTTGAATGTGTGTAGTCCAAGTTAGGTCATCGGAGATGTTTACACCGAGGTACTTGAAGCTGCTCACCCTCTCCACAGGGGTCCCACTGATCATAAGAGACGTGTAGGGCTGCTGCTGTCTCTTCCTGAAGTCCACGATCAGCTCCTTAGTTTTGCTCACGTTCAGAGAGAGACAGTTGTCCTGGCACCATGATGTGAGTCTCTCCACCTCATCCAAGTATGCGGCCTCGTCGTCGTTGTTAATGAGGCCCAGAACCACAGTATCATCCGCAAATTTGACAATAGAGGTGGAGCTGTGAGAGGACACGCAGTCGTGGGTGTATAGAGAGTAGAGCAGGGGGCTCAGGACACAGCCCTGTGGGGCTCCTATGTTCAGGGTTATGGAGTTGGAGGTGAACTGGCCGACTTTCACCACTTGTGGTCTGGCGGTGAGGAAATCTTGAATCCAGAATCATACATATGCATATTCGAGATATGATCATAAGATCAACTGCTAGATGGTTTTTGCTGAACGTTTTATAGATGAGGCTCCTGGTCTCCACTGTAGAGGTTGCATCTAGGTGCTAATTTAATTAAGTAACTAAATTATGCATATTTTCCACAAAACTTTTACTGTACATTAACTCATTTTATTTTCTAATTCTAACACAGAAAACAACAACATGTGCTGTCCTCATTTATAAAACAACCAAATAATGAAAATATGCTTCTTTTGCAATAATTTATGAACCAAAGGCCTGGTTTCACAGACAGGGCTTAAACTAAGCCAGGATTAGGCCATAGTTCAATTAGGACATTAAGTAATTTTTATAAACTTGTTTAGAAAAAACATAACTGGTGTGCATCTTGAGACAAAACAAAGGCACTGATCAGTTTTAAGATCAGTTTATTTGAGTTTAAACCGCTCAGATCTGCATTTTAGTCTAGGACTAGGCTTAAACCTTGTCTGTAAAAACCAGGGGATTAAGCTAAACAACAGGATCACTTAAATTCAGTCAAACCCAGCTCATTTACCCAGCTCATTTAGCAGATGCTTTTATCAAAAAAATTGTATCCAAATATTTCAAATTTTCCATCTGCATTGGTAATTATTTTTAACATGCAACGATAAAATAAAACCAAACAAAATGTATATTTGAATTCG
This sequence comes from Schizopygopsis pylzovi, assembly GCA_027422435.1. Classification (NCBI taxonomy): domain Eukaryota; kingdom Metazoa; phylum Chordata; class Actinopteri; order Cypriniformes; family Cyprinidae; genus Schizopygopsis; species Schizopygopsis pylzovi. The sequence continues at coordinate 151,843 of CM049816.1, forward strand.
TTTCTGTGAAATATAGTCGAATGAAAATGTAATTTTACTTTAGTTGCACCAGTGAGTTCCATCGAATTTCTTTTAAAGCACGTCAATGCCGTAAAAATACAGACCTAAATGCACAAGTTAAACAGGGTTTTATTATTTTCATAAAAACGTTTTTTCTTAGTAAGGTTTACTTTTGCATGGAATTGCCCAGAACCATTATTCAGAAAAATACAGCTTGTTATATTAGCTCTCAATTCTGGGCCACTGAATGAAAAGTGCTCTGAAAGCTGTTCTCTACGGAAGTTCTAAGCGGCCATGCATTATTATAATTTTTCCGTCTTGTTTTCTCGTGATCACGACTTAATTTTCTCGTGATCACGACATAACGAAAGTTGTTTTGTCGTTATCACGACTTCATTTTCTCGTGATCACGACATAACGAAAGTTGTTTTGTCGTTATCACGACTTTTAATTTTCTCTGTGTAATCGGCATGAGAAAATGCTATAGAAGCAGCATCATCGCAGCATCATGCATGATCGTATTCGCTTTTACTTTTGATCAGGGACTCACTCAAACTGAAATAGCTCTGTGTCTGTCAGTGATTGACGACTTACACATAAGTGTTCGACACTTGAGAAGGAGGCTGTTGGGTCTGCAACTTTATATAAGACAATATAG
>CM049816.1:159318-169318 GCA_027422435.1 Schizopygopsis pylzovi
CCCCTGGTGGCGCTAAACCATGTGCAAACGATTGGGGGTCCTCTAATTAGTATATATACCAAATTTCAGCATCACAGGACCTATAGAAACCAAGTGCACCCCACCTTATAAAGGGGTGCAGTACAATATCTCGGCCCCTGGTGGCGCTAGAGCTACCAAATTATGTGCAAACGACTTGGCACCCTCTAATTAGTATATATACCGAATTTCAGCTTCCTAGAAAAAAAAAAAATAGTGCACCCCCCCTTTCTATAGGGGTGCACTTTCGTATTTAACTCTATTACCTAACCCTAACCCTAACCCTAACCCTAACCCTAACCCTAACCCTAACCCTAACCCTAACCCTAACCCTAACCCTAACCCTAACCCTAACCCTAACCCTAACCCTAACCCTAACCCTAACCCTAACCCTAACCCTAACCCTAACCTAACCTAACCCTAACCCTAACCCTAACCCTAACCCTAACCCTAACCCTAACCCTAACCCTAACCCTAACCCTAACCCTAACCCTAACCCAACCCTAACCCTAACCCTAACCCTAACCCTAACCTAACCCTAACCCTAACCCTAACCCTAACCCTAACCTCAAAAAACACTCAAGAACACTCAAAAACACTCAAAAAACACAAACCCAACCAAAAAACACTAAACCTAACCAAACCACTCAAAAAACACTCAAGAATACTACAAAACACTCAACACAAACCACTCAAAAACACTCAAAAAACACTCAAGAACACTCAAAAACACTCAAAACCAACACAAACCCAACCAAAAACACACTAAACCTAACCAAACCACTCAAAAAACACTCAAGAATAACAAAACACTCAACACAAACCACTCAAAAACACTCAAAAAAACACTCAAGAACACTCAAAAACACTCAAAACCAACACAAACCCAACCAAAAAACACACTAAACCTAACCAAACCACTCAAAAACACTCAAGAATACTACAAAAACTCAACACAAACCACTCAAAAACACAAAAAAAACACTCAAAAACACTCAAAACCAACACAAACCCAACCAAAAACAAACACTAACCCTAACCAAACCACTCAAAAAACACTCAAGAAACTACAAAACACTCAACACAAACCACTCAAAAACACTAAAAAAACACTCAAGAACACTCAAAAACACTCAAAACCAACACAAACCCAACCAAAAACACACAAACCAACCAAACCACTCAAAAAACACTCAAGAATACTACAAAACACTCAACACAAACCACTCAAAAACACTCAAAACACTCAAAAACACTCAAAACCAACACAAACCCAACCAAAAACACACTAAACCTAACCAAAACCACTCAAAAAACACTCAAGAATACTACAAAACACTCAACACAAACCCTCAAAAAACCACCTCAAGAACACTCAAAAACACTCAAAAACCAACACAAACCCAACCAAAAACCACTAAACCTAACCAAACCACTCAAAAAACACTCAAGAATACTACAAAACACTCAACACAAACCACTCAAAAACACTCAAAAAACACTCAAGAACACTCAAAAACACTCAAAAACACTAAACCAACAAACCCAACCAAAAACACACTAAACCTAACCAAACCACTCAAAAAACACTCAAGAATACTACAAAACACTCAACACAAACCACTCAAAAACACTCAAAAACACTCAAGAACACTCAAAAACACTCAAAAACACCAAAACCAACACAAACCCAACCAAAAACACACTAAACCTAACCAAACCACTCAAAAAACACTCAAGAATACACAAAACACTCAACACAAACCACTCAAAAACACTCAAAAACACTCAAGAACACTCAAAAACACCAAAAACACTCAAAACCAACACAAACCAACCAAAAACACACTAAACCTAACCAAAACCACTCAAAAAAACTCAAGAATACTACAAAACACTCAACACAAACCACTCAAAAACACTCAAAAACACTCAAGAACACTCAAAAACACTCAAAACCAACACAAACCCAACCAAAAACACACTAAACCTAACCAAACCACTCAAAAAACACTCAAGAATACTACAAAACACTCAACACAAACCACTCAAGAACACTCAAAAAACACACAATAAAACTCAAAAACACGCAAACCCAACACAAACCCACCCAAAAACACACTAAACCTAACCAAACCACTCAAAAAACACTCAAGAATACTACAAAACACTCAACACAAACCACCAAAAACACTCAAAAAAACACTCAAGAACACTCAAAAACACTCAAAACCAACACAAACCCAACCAAAAACACACTAAACCTAACCAACCACTCAAAAAAACACTCAAGAACACTCAAAAACACTCAAAACCAACACAAACCCAACCAAAAACACACTAACCCTAACAAACCACTCAAAAAACACTCAAGAATACTACAAAACACTCAACACAAAACACTCAAGAACACTCAAAAACACACTAAACCAACAAAAAACACACTAAACCTAACCAAACCACTCAAAAAAACTAAAAAAACACTCAAGAATACTACAAAACACTCAACACAAACCACTCAAAAACACTCAAAAAAACACTCAAGAACACTCAAAAACACTCAAAACCAACACAAACCCAACCAAAAAACACACTAAAACCTAACCAAACCACTCAAAAAACACTCAAGAATACTACAAAACACTCACCACAAACACTCAAAAACACCAAAAAACACTCAAAACACTCAAAAAACACTCAAAACCAACAAAACCCAACCAAAAACACACTAAACCTAACCAAACCACTCAAAAAACACTCAAGAATACTACAAAACATCAACACAAACCACTCAAAAACACTCAAAAAACACTCAAAACACCAAAAACACCAAAACCACACAAACCCAACCAAAAAACACACTAAACCTAACCAAACCACTCAAAAAAACACTCAAGAATACTACAAAACACTCAACACAAACCACTCAAAAACACTCAAAAAACACTCAAGAAACACTCAAAAACACTCAAAACCAACAAAACCCAACCAAAAACACACAAACCTAACCAAACCACTCAAAAAACACTCAAGAATACTACAAAACACTCAACACAAACCACTCAAAAACACTCAAAAAACACTCAAGAACACTCAAAAACACTCAAAACCAACACAAACCCCAACCAAAAACACACTAAACCTAACCAAACCACTCAAAAAACACTCAAGAATACTACAAAACACTCAACACAAACCACTCAAAAACACTCAAAAAAACAATCAAGAACTCAAGTGCAATCGACTGGGCACCCCCCAAATAGTATTTATACCACAGTTCAGCTCTATAGGACACTTGAAAGGGGTAAACCAGGAGGGGGTGCACAAAGGTGCACTATCAAATTTTGGTCCTAGGAGTACAAAACCAAGTGCAATCGACTGGGCACCCCCCAAATAGTATTTATACCACAGTTCAGCTCTATAGGACACTTGAAAGGGGTAAACCAGGAGGGGGGTGCACAAAGGTGCACTATCAAATTTTGGTGCTAGGGGTACAAAACCAAGTGCAATCGACTGGGCACCCCCCAAATAGTATATATTACCACAGTTCAGCTCTCTAGGACACTTGAAAGGGGTAAACCAGGAAGGGGTGCACAAAGGTGCACTATCAAATTTTGGTGCTAGGGGTACAAAACCAAGGGCAATCGACTGGGCACCCCCCAAATAGTATATATACCAAATTTCAGCTCTCTAGGTGCAAAATAACTGGGGGGTGCACTTCAATATATCAGCCTAGAGTTACCAAACCATGTGCAATCGATTGGGGGTCCTCTAATTAGTATATATACCAAATTTCAGCATCACAGGACCTATAGAAACCAAGTGCACCCCACCCTATAAGGGGGTGCAGTACCATATCTCGACCCCTGGTGGCGCTAAACCATGTGCAAACGATTGGGGGTCCTCTAATTAGTATATATACCAAATTTCAGCATCACAGGACCTATAGAAACCAAGTGCACCCCACCCTATAAGGGGGTGCAGTACCATATCTCGACCCCTGGTGGCGCTAAACCATGTGCAAACGATTGGGGGTCCTCTAATTAGTATATATACCAAATTTCAGCATCACAGGACCTATAGAAACCAAGTGCACCCCACCCTATAAGGGGGTGCAGTACCATATCTCGACCCCTGGTGGCGCTAAACCATGTGCAAACGATTGGGGGTCCTCTAATTAGTATATATACCAAATTTCAGCATCACAGGACCTATAGAAACCAAGTGCACCCCACCCTATAAGGGGGTGCAGTACCATATCTCGACCCCTGGTGGCGCTAAAACCATGTGCAAACGATTGGGGGTCCTCTAATTAGTATATATACCAAATTTCAGCATCACAGGACCTATAGAAACCAAGTGCACCCCACCTTATAAGGGGGTGCAGTACCATATCTCGGCCCTGGTGGCGCTAGAGCTACCAAAATATGTGCATACGACTGGGCATCCTCTAATTAGTATATATACCGAATTTCAGCCTCCTAGGAAAAAAAAAAATAGTGCACCCACCCTTTCTATAGGGGTGCAATTTCGTATTTAACTCTATTACCTAACCCTAACCCTAACCCTAACCCTAACCCTAACCCTAACCCTAACCCTAACCCTAACCCTAACCCTAACCCTAACCCTAACCCTAACCTAACCCTAACCCTAACCCTAACCCTAACCCTAACCCTAACCCTAACCCTAACCCTAACCCTAACCCTAACCCTAACCCTAACCCTAACCCTAACCCTAACCCTAACCCTAACCCTAACCTAACCCTAACCCTAACCCTAACCCTAACCCTAACCTCAAAAAACACTCAAGAACACTCAAAAACACTCAAAACCAACACAAACCCAACCAAAAACACACTAAACCTAACCAAACCACTCAAAAAACACTCAAGAATACTACAAAACACTCAACACAAACCACTCAAAAACACTCAAAAAACACTCAAGAACACTCAAAAACACTCAAAACCAACACAAACCCAACCAAAAACACACTAAACCTAACCAAACCACTCAAAAAACACTCAAGAATACTACAAAACACTCAACACAAACCACTCAAAAACACTCAAAAAACACTCAAGAACACTCAAAAACACTCAAAACCAACACAAACCCAACCAAAAACACACTAAACCTAACCAAACCACTCAAAAAACACTCAAGAATACTACAAAACACTCAACACAAACCACTCAAAAACACAAAAAAAACACTCAAAAACACTCAAAACCAACACAAACCCAACCAAAAACACACTAACCCTAACCAAACCACTCAAAAAACACTCAAGAATACTACAAAACACTCAACACAAACCACTCAAAAACACTAAAAAAACACTCAAGAACACTCAAAAACACTCAAAACCAACACAAACCCAACCAAAAACACACTAAACCTAACCAAACCACTCAAAAAACACTCAAGAATACTACAAAACACTCAACACAAACCACTCAAAAACACTCAAAAAAACAATCAAGAACTCAAGTGCATTCGACTGGGCACCCCACAAATAGTATAAAAAACAAGTTTCAGCTCTCTAGGACCACTAGAAATGAGAAAACCAGGGGGGGAGCACATAGGTGCACTAACACATATTGCCGCCTGGAGGTGCTAGAGACACGAAACCAAGTGCATTCGACTGGGCACCCCCAAAATAGTATATATACCAAATTTCAGCTCTCTAGGTGAAAATAAACTGGGGGTGCAATACCATATCTCGGCGCCTGGTGGCGCTAGAGCTACCAAACTATGTGCAAACGACTGGGGGTCCTCTAATTAGTATAACCAACAAGTTTGAGCATTCTAACACTTACGGTTCCCGAGATAGTGGGGGGGGAGCACTTCGGAGGGGGAGCACTTATCGCATTTATCTATATAACCTAACCTAACCTAACCCTAACCTAACCCTAACCTAACCCTAACCCTAACCCTAACCCTAACCCTAACCCTAACCCTAACCCTAACCCTAACCCTAACCCTAACCCTAACCCTAACCCTAACTCTAACCTAACCCTAACCCTAACCTAACCCTAACCCTAACCTAACCCTAACCCTAACCCTAACCCTAACCTAACCAAACCACTCAAAAAACACTCAAGAATACTACAAAACACTCAACACAAACCACTCAAAAACACTCAAAAAACACTCAAGAACACTCAAAACCAACACAAACCCAACCAAAAACACACTAAACCTAACCAAACCACTCAAAAAACACTCAAGAATACTACAAAACACTCAACACAAACCACTCAAAAACACTCAAAAAACACTCAAGAACACTCAAAAACACTCAAAACCAACACAAACCCAACCAAAAACACACTAAACCTAACCAAACCACTCAAAAAACACTCAAGAATACTACAAAACACTCAACACAAACCACTCAAAAACACTCAAAAAACACTCAAGAACACTCAAAAACACTCAAAACCAACACAAACCCAACCAAAAACACACTAAACCTAACCAAACCACTCAAAAAACACTCAAGAATACTACAAAACACTCAACACAAACCACTCAAAAACACTCAAGAACACTCAAAAACACTCAAAACCAACACAAACCCAACCAAAAACACACTAAACCTAACCAAACCACTCAAAAAACACTCAAGAATACTACAAAACACTCAACACAAACCACTCAAAAACACTCAAAAAACACTCAAGAACACTCAAAAACACTCAAAAACACTCAAAACCAACACAAACCCAACCAAAAACACACTAAACCTAACCAAACCACTCAAAAAACACTCAAGAATACTACAAAACACTCAACACAAACCACCAAAAACATCAAAAACACTCAAGAACACTCAAAAACACTCAAAACCAACACAAACCCAACCAAAAACACACTAAACCTAACCAAACCACTCAAAAAACACTCAAGAATACTACAAAACACTCAACACAAACCACTCAAAAAACACTCAAGAACACTCAAAAACACTCAAAACCAACACAAACCCAACCAAAAACACACAAAACCTAACCAAACCACTCAAAAAACACTCAAGAATACTACAAAACACGCAACACAAACCACTCAAAAACACTCAAAAAAACACTCAAGAACACTCAAAAACACTCAAAACCAACACAAACCCAACCAAAAACACACTAAACCTAACCAAACCACTCAAAAAACACTCAAGAATACTACAAAACACTCAACACAAACCACTCAAAAACACTCAAGAACACTCAAAAACACTCAAAACCAACACAAACCCAACCAAAAACACACTAAACCTAACCAAACCACTCAAAAAACACTCAAGAATACTACAAAACACTCAACACAAACCACTCAAAAAACACTCAAGAACACTCAAAAACACTCAAAACCAACACAAACCCAACCAAAAACACACTAAACCTAACCAAACCACTCAAAAAACACTCAAGAATACTACAAAACACTCAACACAAACCACTCAAAAACACTCAAAAAACACTCAAGAACACTCAAAAACACTCAAAAACACTCAAAACCACACCAAACCCAACCAAAAACACACTAAACCTAACCAAACCACTCAAAAAAACACTCCTCAAGAATAACTACAAAACACTCAACACAAACCACTCAAAAACACTCAAAAAACACTCAAGAACACTCAAAAACACTCAAAAACACTCAAAACCAACACAAACCCAACCAAAAACACACTAAACCTAACCAAACCACTCAAAAAACACTCAAGAATACTACAAAACACTCAACACAAACCACTCAAAAACACTCAAAAAACACTCAAGAACACTCAAAAACACTCAAAAACACTCAAAACCAACACAAACCCAACCAAAAACACACTAAACCTAACCAAACCACTCAAAAAACACTCAAGAATACTACAAAACACTCAACACAAACCACTCAAAAACACTCAAAAAACACTCAAGAACACTCAAAAACACTCAAAACCAACACAAACCCAACCAAAAACACACTAAACCTAACCAAACCACTCAAAAAACACTCAAGAATACTACAAAACACTCAACACAAACCACTCAAAAAACACTCAAGAACACTCAAAAACACTCAAAACCAACACAAACCCAACCAAAAACACACTAAACCTAACCAAACCACTCAAAAAACACTCAAGAATACTACAAAACACTCAACACAAACCACTCAAAAACACTCAAGAACTCAAGTGCATTCGACTGGGCACCCCCTAAATAGTATATATACCAAATTTCAGCTCTCTAGGTGAAAATAAACTGAGGGTGCATTACCATATCTCGGCGCCTGGTGGCGCTAGAGCTACCAAACTATGTGCAAACGACTGGGGGTCCTCTAATTAGTATATATACCGACTTTCAGCATCACAGGACCTATAGAAACCAAGTGCACCCCACCCTATAAGGGGGTGCAGTACCATATCTCGGCCCCTGGTGGCGCTAAACCATGTGCAAACGACTGGGGGTCCTCTAATTAGTATATATACTGACTTTCAGCATCACAGGACCTATAGAAACCAAGTGCACCCCACCCTATAAGGGGGTGCAGTACCATATCTCGGCCCCTGGTGGAGCTAAACCATGTTCAAACGATTGGGGGTCCTCTAATTAGTATATATACCAAATTTCAGCATCACAGGACCTATAGAAACCAAGTGCACCCCACCTTATAAGGGGGTGCAGTACCATATCTCGGCCCCTGGTGGCGCTAAACCATGTGCAAACGATTGGGGGTCCTCTAATTAGTATATATACCAAATTTCAGCATCACAGGACCTATAGAAACCAAGTGCACCCCACCTTATAAAGGGGTGCAGTACAATATCTCGGCCCCTGGTGGCGCTAGAGCTACCAAATTATGTGCAAACGACTTGGCACCCTCTAATTAGTATATATACCGAATTTCAGCTTCCTAGAAAAAAAAAAAATAGTGCACCCCCCCTTTCTATAGGGGTGCACTTTCGTATTTAACTCTATTACCTAACCCTAACCCTAACCCTAACCCTAACCCTAACCCTAACCCTAACCTAACCCTAACCCTAACCCTAACCTAACCCTAACCTTCTGGAAGAAACAAAATGAAAGATAGTCCCTAACTTACACGTACCCTAAACCTAACATTCGTAGACCTATGGACGCGAAACCTAACATTCCCAGCCCTTGGGACCAATGCCCAAATAGGCTAATCTCTTAGAAGGGAACAAAACAAAGCCAACAGGAGCATAGCCTAACATCTAACCAAGGAACTGGATCACACACTAAACCTAACCCTTACAGGCTTAAAGGCAAGACATAGCCCTCAACCAATTCACAACTTATACAGGAGTTGCGGAAGGACCGTTCCAGTCAAAATTCTTTGATGGAATGCGATGCCAGATCAGGATTACTGGATTGTTAACTGAAAGGTTGGCAGTCTGGTTCGCTGGTCTGGAGCAGGTTCAGTCAGAAACCTCGCATTTCTCGATCTAATAGTAAACAAAAGCCAAAAACCTGTAAAGGCATTTCTTCTAGATGGGAATCAATCAAACCATGCCAGCCAAAATTCTCTGATGGAATGCGATGCCAGATCAGGATTACTGGATTGTTGACTGAAAGGTTGGCAGTCTGGTTCGCTGGTCTGGAGCAGGTTCAGTCAGAAACCTCGCATTTCTGGATCTAATAGTAAAAAAAGCCAAAAACCTATAAAGGCATTTCTTCTAGACGGGAATCAATCAAAGTTGATACAGTTAAGTCTAACATGTGTCGATCCATCCCCCCCTTTTATCAATGTCCCTACTTCTTGGTCTTCCAAAGGCTCAGCCCAACGCCCAAACAGGCTCTTCTCCTAGACAGGAGATACATCAAGGCTTCTCTGGTATAGTCTAACAGGCGTCGGCCCGTGCACCTATCCTCAGTCTCCCTACTCCAAACCTTCCTGGACGGGTGCTAGGTCGGGGGGAGCTGTTGTAATTTTTCTAACCTAACTTATCTAGACTTGACCTA
>CM049816.1:174318-219318 GCA_027422435.1 Schizopygopsis pylzovi
CCCGAATGGGCAAGGTTATCTAGACTTGACCTAAACACGAGCCTAAACCTAACGTCACTATCCCTAAGGAAAATTCCCCATCTTATACACCTCTTATTCAATATTCTAAAATATATATACATGCAAAACAACAAGTCAACAGACTACAGTTGAATGCTTTTTAAAGAACTAAATATTCGTACAGACAAATGGCCAGCATAGGACAGTGGCACATTTAAACAATGTAACATTTCACGTAAAAAAAAATGGATTGCTCTTTTAGTATGTTAAATTATAGACCGTCCATCCTTCAGGTGTGTCCTGCTGTTTATGGATCTTTGTCCATTTATGTTTTTTATCAATCCATTCATCTGAACCTACCAACACCTGAAAGGGGGCAGCTTCCCGGATCTAACGATACCACACACGTGTAATTCGGGACTACGAGTCAGCAGATACGCCCAGTTAAGCTTTGGCCAATCGGATGCAATATTCTAATGAGGGTAGTTACTAATGAGGATGAAAGTCGTTTTTACCTCTATACCTAGCCTGAAAGAGGGCAGCTTCCCGGTTCTAACGATACCACACATGTGTAATTCGGGCCTACGAGTCAGCAGATACGCCCAGTTAAGCTTTGGCCAATCGGATGCAATATTCTAATGAGGGTGGTTACTAATGAGGGTGAAAGTCGTTTTTACCCCTATACCCTAGCTGCAAGATAACCCCTGGCCCCTCTAACCCCAACCTAGCTGCAAGATAACCCCTGGCCCCTCTAACCCAAACCTAGCTGCAAGATAACCCCTGGCCCTCTCTAACCCTGGCCCCTCTAACCCTAACCTAGCTGCAAGATAACCCCTGGCCCCTCTAACCCAAACCTAGCTGCAAGATAACCCCTGGCCCTCTCTAACCCTGGCCCCGTTGAACCTAACCCCAGACAACCACGCCACTGCTTAGCACAGAAGATAACCCTCGACTAACCCAAAAGTTAACCCCCTTACAGTAAAACGGTTTATAATATTCAGTTATCGACAAAGTAACCATGGGAAACGAACGAATGTTAGTATTACAAAGAACAAAGATTGCTGCACAAAGTTAATCTTTAGTGTTCAAAAGTAATAACAACCGAAACAAAGTGGAAGAAGCATGAAAAATGTCACAGGTATTAAAATATTTACATGTGTCGAGTGTGTCAATACAATTGGGTATCTTTGTGTTGTGCAATACTACTACACAATGGCAAGTTACAGTGTGTATAAGACATGCTATATTATGTATTAAAACATTACAATACAAAAATTAAAACGCCATTAACAAAAAAAATGAATCCTTAAATGTGTTTATGAAATACAAAAATACAAATTAAGTCAACTGAACGGGCCCAATTCTTAATCGACCATTTTTCTGAGCCTGTTATTATTATTATTTTGTTTTTCAGGTACTTCATGAAGCTCGTTTCGATGCCTTCGGGAGACCCCAGTCCTCATCCCAGATGCCCCTAGAAACTCTTTCACCGTGCACCGTCGCTGCGTTCAGCTCCAGGTTTCTCCCATCTGACAGAAACATCACGAGGTGGTTGTTGTTGTTGTTGTTGTTGTTAGTATCACGTGACATGACTTCTGTTGAGAGAACGTTTTCGTGTCAAACAGTGATGAGACTTAAAGCCCTCTCACCTTTAACTTTCCGCTGGTCCGTCGTGAGCACGAAGAAGGCCTGCTGCCTTTCAGACAGCCTCTCGCGGGCATCAGACCTCTCTGGCCAAAAAGACTCGAGGATCTTGTCAAGGTCTTCAGAACGGCTCTTCTTCCCTTCTGGAGTCACACTCCATCTTTGAAAAATAAGTAGGTAGAATAAATTATTAAATAATTTCATATAATTATCTCACAAATGCTTATAGATCATTGAAATCATTCTAAACATTAGACTGAACAGCACTGCGACCTTTGACCTGGATATCCAACAACACACTCCATCTATGAAAACTAAGCGAGGCACAAGGCAAGTTTATTTATGTAGCACATTTCATACACAGTGGTAATTCAAAGTGCTTTACATGAAAGGAAGTGTAATAGTGATTAAAAATAATAAATCACAGCAATTAAAAAAGGAGCTAAAAATAATATCAAACAATTATACAAAAAATACAATGCAATCATTTCGGACGTAGCACAGTGCTCATTCAACAAATGAAAATAATTATTTTATGTTCTGAGAAATGCACCAAAGCGACAGATAAAACCTGTAACACCTAAAAGGAGAAACTAATACAATTGTTGGAAGGTTTTAGAAACAATTAAACAAAAAATAGAAATAAGATATCACAGAAACACGTCATAAGGTGAAAAACAAAAGTTGATAGACATACAACAAAGCAGAAACTGTCTATAAAGAGGGCTGAAGTCGCCCTCTCCTGGATGAAACTGTGAATAGCATGTGTTTGCTGGTGGATGCACTTTTCCTTCTCTCCCAATATATACCAGAGTTTCTCTGTGTTGCTCGTTTGCTGGAATTCAGGTGACACTAGCGCTATTTGTTTGAAATAGGCATCTCTGATGTGTTTATATTTGCTGCACTCCGTAAGGAAGTGCAGCTCGTCGTCTGTGCAGTGAGAACACAGTCGGAGCTCTCTGGCTCTCCAGCTCTGCTTGTGTCGGCCCGTCTCTACACACAGACTGTGTTCACTCAGACGATACTTTGTCAGCAGCTTTCTCTGTCTATGGTCTTTAATAATGCTCAGGTATGGTGCTAATTTATAATCAGATTTTATTTTCTCTCTCTCTCTCTCTCTCTCTCTCTCTCTCTTTCTCTTTTTTCTCTCTCTCTCTTTCTTTCTTTCTTTCTTTACTTTCTTTCTTTCTCGATCTACCAGGCTGTGATCCAGGCCTTAAACGACCAAAAATGGACCGATTTTCAGCTCTCTGGCTGCAGGGGAGAAGTGAAGTGCAGTGCCGTAACTCGACACACGATGGCAGAAACTCACACTATGCGGGAAGCTGTAAGTGAACTGTTTTGTGACCTTTGACCTGGATGTCTAAAACCACACTCCATCTATGAAAACTAAGCGAGGCACAAGGCAAGTTTATTTTTGTAGCACATTTCATACACAGTGCTAATTCAAGGTGCTTTACATGAAAGAAAGTGGAATAGTGATTAAAAATAACAATCACAGCAATAAAAACAAGGAGTTAAAATAATAATATCAAATAATTATACACAAAAACAGCGCGTCGATTCAGGATTCCCCCCAGACCGCATGTTTTATGACAAGTGGCGGGCCTTCCAGTATGCCCAGAGAGTGAAACATCTGCTGTGTAAGTCTCCAAATCACTCAATACGGCATCGACTAAAGTGAATGTAATTACTAAAGGATTAATGTTATTTAATTCTGTCTTTTAGCGCGCTTCACATGGAGAAAACCTTCGGCGGCAAAGGTGGCAAGGCTGATTGAGCAGGAGGACTGGAAGCTCAACTTGCCCAAGCCTGAAAAGGACATAGAACTGTGAAAACCAGCTCCCAAGCCCACCATCGAAACAGACCCACTTTTAATGAGTTGTGTGTGTGTGTGTGTGTGTGTGTGTGTGTGTGTGTGTGTGTGTGTGTGTGTTTCTGAGAAGACCTGGACGGGCCTGGCTGTCAAAGACTTCGGTCCAGAGGGAGGTCTAGGTGAGAGAACCTTTCATTTGACTTGTAAACAGTTTAGCAGCCATTAAAACCACCGCAATCAAAAATTGATCCATCTATCTGAAACTAAGCAAATTGTTGGAAGGTTTTAGAAACAATTAAATCAAAAATAGAAATGAGACCTAAAAGAATCACATTATAAGGTAAAAGGAAATGTATACAAAAACAGCAGCACCTTTTTTATTTATTTTTATGTATAGTGCTCCGTCTGTTTATTAAGCTTTTGTAATAATAAAAGAATGAAGATACAGGAGAATAGAAACAATTATTTATCCAACTCTACCCAACACCAAATTTTGGAGAAAAAAAAATCTTAGAAAAGGGTCCCGGGTTTCTGAAAATATGCCAGTGAGGATCTGTTTTTATTGAGAGGACCTAAGTCGTCCTCTCCTGGATGAAACCGTGAATAGCACGTTTTCTCGGACGGGACAATATAGTCCATTTATGTCCATTAAAATGGCAAATGAAGTAAACTGTGGCGTATTATACCCAAAAAGGATTCCTACAGTGGAGACTAACACTCGTATGCATGTCATCATTGAAACAACATACTGATTCTGACCCGTACGTATTAAAATATATAAAACAACAAGTCAACGTACTACATTTGAATGCTTTTTAAAGGACTAAATATTCGTACAGACAAATGGCCAGTGAAGGACAGTGAAACATTTAAACAATGTAACATTTAACATTAAAAAAAATAGATTGCTCTTTTAGTATGTTAAATTGTAGACCGTCCATCCTTCAGGTGTGTCCTGCTGTTTATTGATCTTTGTCCATTTATGTTTTTTATCTATCCATTCATCTGAACCTACCAACACCTGAAAGAGGGCAGCTTCCCGGATCTAACGATATCACTCGCGTGTAATTCGGGGCTACGAGTCAGCAGATAGGCCCAGTTAAGCTTTGGCCAATCGGATGCAATATTCTAATGAGGGTGGTTACTAATGAGGGTGAAAGTCGTTTTTACCTCTATACCTAGCTGCAAGATAACCCCTGGCCCCTCTAACCCTAACCTAGCTGCAAGATAACCCCTGGCCCCTCTAACCCAAACCTAGCTGCAAGATAACCCCTGGCCCTCTCTAACCCTGGCCCCGTTGAACCTAACCCCAGACAACCACGCCACTGCTTAGCACAGAAGATAACCCTCGACTAACCCAAAAGTTAACCCCCTTACAGTAAAACGGTTTATAATATTCAGTTATCGACAAAGTAACCATGGGAAACGAACGAATGTTAGTATTACAAAGAACAAAGATTGCTGCACAAAGTTAATCTTTAGTGTTCAAAAGTAATAACAACCGAAACAAAGTGGAAGAAGCATGAAAAATGTCACAGGTATTAAAATATTTACATGTGTCGAGTGTGTCAATACAATTGGGTATCTTTGTGTTGTGGAATACTACTACACAATGGCAAGTTACAGTGTGTATAAGACATGCTATATTATGTATTAAAACATTACAATACAAAAATTAAAACGCCATTAACAAAAAAAATGAATCCTTAAATGTGTTTATGAAATACAAAAATACAAATTAAGTCAACTGAACGGGCCCAATTCTTAATCGACCATTTTTCTGAGCCTGTTATTATTATTATTTTGTTTTTCAGGTACTTCATGAAGCTCGTTTCGATGCCTTCGGGAGACCCCAGTTCTCATCCCAGATGCCCCTAGAAACTCTTTCACCGTGCACCGTCGCTGCGTTCAGCTCCAGGTTTCTCCCATCTGACAGAAACATCACGAGGTGGTTGTTGTTGTTGTTGTTAGTATCACGTGACATGACTTCTGTTGAGAGAACGTTTTCGTGTCAAACAGTGATGAGACTTAAAGCCCTCTCACCTTTAACTTTCCGCTGGTCCGTCGTGAGCACGAAGAAGGCCTGCTGCCTTTCAGACAGCCTCTCGCGGGCATCAGGTCTCTCTGGCCAAAAAGACTCGAGGATCTTGTCAAGGTCTTCAGAACGGCTCTTCTTCCGTTCTGGAGTCACACTCCATCTTTGAAAAATAAGTAGGTGGAATAAATTATTAAATAATTTCATATAATTATCTCACAAATGCTTATAGATCATTGAAATCATTCTAAACATTAGACTGAACAGCACTGCGACCTTTGACCTGGATATCCAACAACACACTCCATCTATGAAAACTAAGCGAGGCACAAGGCAAGTTTATTTATGTAGCACATTTCATACACAGTGGTAATTCAAAGTGCTTTGCATGAAAGGAAGTGAAATATTGATTAAAAATAATAATCACACCAATTAAAAAGGAGCTAAAAATAATAATATCAAATAATCATACAAAAAAATACAGTGCAAAAAAACAGGGCCTGTAACATTTGCCCTGCTGTAGTGGTGTAGAGTACTTCAAAATGAATATGTCTTTTGAAAATACTACTGGACAGAAAGGCATGCAAACACGTCACATTTTGGAGTCACCTCTCACGTTTAACTACTCTAAAATAAGCAAATAAACTATTCATGTATCCACATAATTAATTGAATTGCCTGTTGCTGAATCAATTTAATGTTTGAAATGTGGTACGTGTTTATGTCACTTGATATAACCGCAAAAATCATTTGGGTGAAAGGTGCAAACTTGTAAAGACACTTGCTGCAGTCCAAACATATAAAGAATCCTTAAATCAAGATGCATTTACTACACGAGTAAAATGGCATAAGATGCAGTTAAAATGCTAGTTTCAGTCCCAAACAGAAAAAATATTATTTTTCAAACCACATTGGCTGTTCCTATTTGCTTGTTTGCTCGTCTTCACTCGGTTTGGCCATTTTTACAGACTACAAAAAGGCTAAATATAAAAAAGGCTTTTTGAAAGTGCAGTACCTTTGTCTGCCCACAAGATGTAGCCATCACACCACGTATGAACCTAACCTATGTTAAAATCCTATACACATGGTAAGCAAATCTCAGCACCTCGGGAACTACAGAACTGGTGTTATAGGGAGAACTAGATGATTATGCTCAAAACCTGAGGGTTCAAATTCGTATTTTACCTCTATAACTAACACTTATCCAAATCTAATCTTTTTTTGAGATAAAAAAGTTCCAGAAAACATAACTCACTCAAACTTAGGCAAGCAACAACAATCAATCTCTCTCTCTCAATTCAATTCAATTCAATTCAATTCAATTCAATTCAATTCAATTCAATTCAGAAAGCTTTATTGGCATGACAAAAACATACATTTTGTATTGCCAAAGCATTAAGACAACATAGAAAATGATTTACAATATCTGAACATTTAGTAAAGCCTAGAGAAAATAATAGTAAAAAAGAAACTAAATAAAAAGGCAATATTATATAAACACATGACTAGATATAGCAAAAAATACATAAAAATAATAGAATTAGTCAAATAACATTAAGAAAAAAAATAATAATAAATAAAAGCTAATAATACAGAAATCATGTAACAACTGAACTTAGGCATGTGAACATTATATACATTATAATGTTTAGGTACTTTGGGCACTCTGTGAGGAAGTGCAGCTCCGTCTCTGTCAGTCCCAGCATGCAGTGCGAGCAGAGTCTGTCCTCACGAGAGAGCCAGGTCTGTCTGCGCCGGCCTGTCTCTACGGCCAGACTGTGTTCACTGAGTCTGTACATCGTCAATGTTTTACTGAGTTTCACATCAGTCACGGCGCTCAGGTAGCTTGCCATGGTGTATTCTCGATTTAGGGCCGAATAACATTCCAGTCTGTGTTGGTTTTTAGTGGTGTTTGTCCAATAGGTGATGTACTTGTGTATATAATGTGTGTGGGCCGAATGTGTGTGTGTGTGTCCTGAGACTGGCTGATCTCTGTGTGTGTGTGTGTGTGTGTGTGTGAGAACCTCTCTCTACACGAACACACTCTCAACTCATACAAATGCTAATTAAATGAAATGACTGTGACCTTTGACCTTCAGATCTAACCCGACCACACACTCACACACACACTCTCTCTCTCTCTCTCTCTCTCTCTCTCTCTTTCTCACACACACACACACACGCTCTCTCTCTCTCTCTCTCTCTCTCTCTTTCTCTCTCACACACACACACTCTCTCTCTCTCTCTCTCTCACACACTCTCTCTCTCTCTCTCTCACACAAACACACACTCTCTCTCTCTCACACACTCACACACACACACACACACACACACACACTCTCTCTCTCTCACACACACACACACACACACACACACACACACACACACACTCTCTCTCTCTCTCTCATACACACACACACACTCTCTCTCTCACACACACACACACACACACACACACATTTTTTAATATCCACTGGATCAATCGAATCAATCTAAAATTGTGACTCTGTATTTTTCGGATATAACACCTGACTGACACCTAAACTTACCCCTGAGTGGCCATGTGGATTGTAGACACCTGACGGTTTTACCCGAATGGGCAAGGTTATCTAGACTTGACCTAAACACGAGCCTAAACCTAACGTCACTATCCCTAAGGAAAATTCCCCTCTTATACACCTTACACCTAAAAGATTTTACCCCTAGACTAAAATAGCCCTAGTTAATGAATTGGTTCATTTAAAACTGAAAAAGGAAACATCCGAAATACGCCGACAAAAGATGATGGGAGTTTTGGTGGACACTGAGACGAGGGGCTGAATTCAAGCAGACACTAAAGCGATTAAAAAAGGAGCTCAAAATAATAAAATCAAATAATTATACTAAAAATACAGTGCAATCATTTCGGACGTAGCACAGTGCTCATTCAACAAATGAAAATAATTATTTTATGCTCCAAAGCCACAGATAAAACCTGTAACACCTAAAAGGAGAAACTAATAGGTCCAAGGTTTCTTTATTTGTCACACAAAAAATTATACAGGGTATAATCAGAAGTGAAATGTAAGTGCAATCAGGTCCGCTCAGTGGACAGTGCAAAAGAATAAAAATAAAAACTATATAAAAGTAACGACACAAGAGCATATATATGGTAAGAAAAGAGAAATAAGAGTAAAATGTGCAATGGAATAAAAAGTGCAAAACAGTATGATGTGCAAAAAACTGTTATTACAGTTATTACTGTTAAACAGTTTATACAGTTGTTGGTTTTAGAAACAATGAAACAAAAAGTAGAAATAAGATATCACAGAAACACGTCATAAGGTGAAAAACTAAAGTTTATAGACATACAACAAAGCAGAATCTGTCTATAAAGAGGGCTTAAGTCGCCCTCTCCTGGATGAAACTGTGCATAGCACGTGTTAAAAACTGCTACGGATTGAGAAACCTTAGCAAAAAATCACAGTATGGAACATGCTTTCAGGCGGATGTCTTCACTCCCAGACAGTCCATCCTTCAGGTGTGTCCAGCTGTTTATTAAATTCTCTTTTACCTTTATTTTCATCCGGTTATAAGATTGAAATCTACCTATCATCTATCTCCTTAAATTGAATTTGTATTTTCTAATATCCACTGGATAAATCGAATCAATCTAAAATTGTGACTCTGTATTTTTCGGCAATAACACCTGACTGACACCTAAACTTACCCCTGAGTGGCCATGTGGATTGTAGACACCTGACGGTTTTACCCGAATGGGCAAGGTTATCTAGACTTGACCTAAACACGAGCCTAAACCTAACGTCACTATCCCTAAGGAAAATTCCCCATCTTATACACCTCTTATTCAATATTCTAAAATATATATACATGCAAAACAACAAGTCAACAGACTACAGTTGAATGCTTTTTAAAGAACTAAATATTCGTACAGACAAATGGCCAGCATAGGACAGTGGCACATTTAAACAATGTAACATTTCACGTAAAAAAAAAATGGATTGCTCTTTTAGTATGTTAAATTATAGACCGTCCATCCTTCAGGTGTGTCCTGCTGTTTATGGATCTTTGTCCATTTATGTTTTTTATCAATCCATTCATCTGAACCTACCAACACCTGAAAGGGGGCAGCTTCCCGGATCTAACGATACCACACACGTGTAATTCGGGACTACGAGTCAGCAGATACGCCCAGTTAAGCTTTGGCCAATCGGATGCAATATTCTAATGAGGGTAGTTACTAATGAGGATGAAAGTCGTTTTTACCTTTATACCTAGCCTGAAAGAGGGCAGCTTCCCGGTTCTAACGATACCACACACGTGTAATTCGGGCCTACGAGTCAGCAGATACGCCCAGTTAAGCTTTGGCCAATCGGATGCAATATTCTAATGAGGGTGGTTACTAATGAGGGTGAAAGTCGTTTTTACCCCTATACCCTAGCTGCAAGATAACCCCTGGCCCCTCTAACCCCAACCTAGCTGCAAGATAACCCCTGGCCCCTCTAACCCAAACCTAGCTGCAAGATAACCCCTGGCCCTCTCTAACCCTGGCCCCTCTAACCCTAACCTAGCTGCAAGATAACCCCTGGCCCCTCTAACCCAAACCTAGCTGCAAGATAACCCCTGGCCCTCTCTAACCCTGGCCCCGTTGAACCTAACCCCAGACAACCACGCCACTGCTTAGCACAGAAGATAACCCTCGACTAACCCAAAAGTTAACCCCCTTACAGTAAAACGGTTTATAATATTCAGTTATCGACAAAGTAACCATGGGAAACGAACGAATGTTAGTATTACAAAGAACAAAGATTGCTGCACAAAGTTAATCTTTAGTGTTCAAAAGTAATAACAACCGAAACAAAGTGGAACAAGCATGAAAAATGTCACAGGTATTAAAATATTTACATGTGTCGAGTGTGTCAATACAATTGGGTATCTTTGTGTTGTGCAATACTACTACACAATGGCAAGTTACAGTGTGTATAAGACATGCTATATTATGTATTAAAACATTACAATACAAAAATTAAAACGCCATTAACAAAAAAAATGAATCCTTAAATGTGTTTATGAAATACAAAAATACAAATTAAGTCAACTGAACGGGCCCAATTCTTAATCGACCATTTTTCTGAGCCTGTTATTATTATTATTTTGTTTTTCAGGTACTTCATGAAGCTCGTTTCGATGCCTTCGGGAGACCCCAGTCCTCATCCCAGATGCCCCTAGAAACTCTTTCACCGTGCACCGTCGCTGCGTTCAGCTCCAGGTTTCTCCCATCTGACAGAAACATCACGAGGTGGTTGTTGTTGTTGTTGTTGTTGTTAGTATCACGTGACATGACTTCTGTTGAGAGAACGTTTTCGTGTCAAACAGTGATGAGACTTAAAGCCCTCTCACCTTTAACTTTCCGCTGGTCCGTCGTGAGCACGAAGAAGGCCTGCTGCCTTTCAGACAGCCTCTCGCGGGCATCAGACCTCTCTGGCCAAAAAGACTCGAGGATCTTGTCAAGGTCTTCAGAACGGCTCTTCTTCCCTTCTGGAGTCACACTCCATCTTTGAAAAATAAGTAGGTAGAATAAATTATTAAATAATTTCATATAATTATCTCACAAATGCTTATAGATCATTGAAATCATTCTAAACATTAGACTGAACAGCACTGCGACCTTTGACCTGGATATCCAACAACACACTCCATCTATGAAAACTAAGCGAGGCACAAGGCAAGTTTATTTATGTAGCACATTTCATACACAGTGGTAATTCAAAGTGCTTTACATGAAAGGAAGTGTAATAGTGATTAAAAATAATAAATCACAGCAATTAAAAAAGGAGCTAAAAATAATATCAAACAATTATACAAAAAATACAATGCAATCATTTCGGACGTAGCACAGTGCTCATTCAACAAATGAAAATAATTATTTTATGTTCTGAGAAATGCACCAAAGCGACAGATAAAACCTGTAACACCTAAAAGGAGAAACTAATACAATTGTTGGAAGGTTTTAGAAACAATTAAACAAAAAATAGAAATAAGATATCACAGAAACACGTCATAAGGTGAAAAACAAAAGTTGATAGACATACAACAAAGCAGAATCTGTCTATAAAGAGGGCTGAAGTCGCCCTCTCCTGGATGAAACTGTGAATAGCATGTGTTTGCTGGTGGATGCACTTTTCCTTCTCTCCCAATATATACCAGAGTTTCTCTGTGTTGCTCGTTTGCTGGAATTCAGGTGACACTAGCGCTATTTGTTTGAAATAGGCATCTCTGATGTGTTTATATTTGCTGCACTCCGTAAGGAAGTGCAGCTCGTCGTCTGTGCAGTGAGAACACAGTCGGAGCTCTCTGGCTCTCCAGCTCTGCTTGTGTCGGCCCGTCTCTACACACAGACTGTGTTCACTCAGACGATACTTCGTCAGCAGCTTTCTCTGTCTATGGTCTTTAATAATGCTCAGGTATGGTGCTAATTTATAATCAGATTTTATTTTCTCTCTCTCTCTCTCTCTCTCTTTCTCTTTTTTCTCTCTCTCTCTTTCTTTCTTTCTTTCTTTCTTTCTTTCTTTCTTTCTTTCTTTCTTTCTTTCTCGATCTACCAGGCTGTGATCCAGGCCTTAAACGACCAAAAATGGACCGATTTTCAGCTCTCTGGCTGCAGGGGAGAAGTGAAGTGCAGTGCCGTAACTCGACACACGATGGCAGAAACTCACACTATGCGGGAAGCTGTAAGTGAACTGTTTTGTGACCTTTGACCTGGATGTCTAAAACCACACTCCATCTATGAAAACTAAGCGAGGCACAAGGCAAGTTTATTTTTTGTAGCACATTTCATACACAGTGCTAATTCAAGGTGCTTTACATGAAAGAAAGTGGAATAGTGATTAAAAATAACAATCACAGCAATAAAAACAAGGAGTTAAAATAATAATATCAAATAATTATACACAAAAACAGCGCGTCGATTCAGGATTCCCCCCAGACCGCATGTTTTATGACAAGTGGCGGGCCTTCCAGTATGCCCAGAGAGTGAAACATCTGCTGTGTAAGTCTCCAAATCACTCAATACGGCATCGACTAAAGTGAATGTAATTACTAAAGGATTAATGTTATTTAATTCTGTCTTTTAGCGCGCTTCACATGGAGAAAACCTTCGGCGGCAAAGGTGGCAAGGCTGATTGAGCAGGAGGACTGGAAGCTCAACTTGCCCAAGCCTGAAAAGGACATAGAACTGTGAAAACCAGCTCCCAAGCCCACCATCGAAACAGACCCACTTTTAATGAGTTGTGTGTGTGTGTGTGTGTGTGTGTGTGTTTCTGAGAAGACCTGGACGGGCCTGGCTGTCAAAGACTTCGGTCCAGAGGGAGGTCTAGGTGAGAGAACCTTTCATTTGACTTGTAAACAGTTTAGCAGCCATTAAAACCACCGCAATCAAAAATTGATCCATCTATCTGAAACTAAGCAAATTGTTGGAAGGTTTTAGAAACAATTAAATCAAAAATAGAAATGAGACCTAAAAGAATCACATTATAAGGTAAAAGGAAATGTATACAAAAACAGCAGCACCTTTTTTATTTATTTTTATGTATAGTGCTCCGTCTGTTTATTAAGCTTTTGTAATAATAAAAGAATGAAGATACAGGAGAATAGAAACAATTATTTATCCAACTCTACCCAACACAAAATTTTGGAGAAAAAAAAATCTTAGAAAAGGGTCCCGGGTTTCTGAAAATATGCCAGTGAGGATCTGTTTTTATTGAGAGGACCTAAGTCGTCCTCTCCTGGATGAAACCGTGAATAGCACGTTTTCTCGGACGGGACAATATAGTCCATTTATGTCCATTAAAATGGCAAATGAAGTAAACTGTGGCGTATTATACCCAAAAAGGATTTCTACAGTGGAGACTAACACTCGTATGCATGTCATCATTGAAACAACATACTGATTCTGACCCGTACGTATTAAAATATATAAAACAACAAGTCAACGTACTACATTTGAATGCTTTTTAAAGGACTAAATATTCGTACAGACAAATGGCCAGTGAAGGACAGTGAAACATTTAAACAATGTAACATTTAACATTAAAAAAAATAGATTGCTCTTTTAGTATGTTAAATTGTAGACCGTCCATCCTTCAGGTGTGTCCTGCTGTTTATTGATCTTTGTCCATTTATGTTTTTTATCTATCCATTCATCTGAACCTACCAACACCTGAAAGAGGGCAGCTTCCCGGATCTAACGATATCACTCGCGTGTAATTCGGGGCTACGAGTCAGCAGATAGGCCCAGTTAAGCTTTGGCCAATCGGATGCAATATTCTAATGAGGGTGGTTACTAATGAGGGTGAAAGTCGTTTTTACCTCTATACCTAACCCTAACCTAACCCTAACCCTAACCCTAACCTAACCCTAACCCTAACCCTAACTAACCCTAACCCCAAACCTATAAAGGCATTTCTTCTAGATGGGAATCAATCAAACCGTGCCAGCCAAAATTCTCTGATGGAATGCGATGCCAGATCAGGATTACTGGATTGTTGACTGAAAGGTTGGCAGTCTGGTTCGCTGGTCTGGAGCAGGTTCAGTCAGAAACCTCGCATTTCTGGATCTAATAGTAAAAAAAGCCAAAAACCTATAAAGGCATTTCTTCTAGACGGGAATCAATCAAAGTTGATACAGTTAAGTCTAACATGTGTCGATCCGTCCCCCCCTTTTATCAATGTCCCTACTTCTTGGTCTTCCAAATGCTCAGCCCAACGCCCAAACAGGCTCTTCTCCTAGACAGGAGATACATCAAGGCTTCTCTGGTATAGTCTAACAGGCGTCGGCCCGTGCACCTATCCTCAGTCTCCCTACTCCAAACCTTCCTGGACGGGTGCTAGGTCGGGGGGAGCTGTTGTAATTTTTCTAACCTAACCTATCTTCTCCTTAATCTGCTGGTATGGGTCCATCACTTTAAAACAAAAAAACTCAATTTCAAGGTTAATTAGGGTGAGCAGTTGCATCACAGGTTCTAAGCAGAAAAGCCTGGGTGAGCTTTATCTGAAACAGATGTTAAGAAGGGTTGAATCTATCCTGTCAGATAGTTCTCATCCTTTACAGGCTGAATTTCAAATGCCATCGGGATCTCGCTTTAAACTCCCAAAATTGAGAACCAACAGATATAAACACTCTTTTGTACCTGCTGCCATTTTGCTTCTAAATTCTAAAACAAAACATAGATAACTTATTTGACTTACCATATATTGATTGTTTACTGTCTTTATTGTTTTTAGCCATGCCTGTAAGGTAGGCAATCTCTGTATTGGGTGTGTGATTGTGTGTGATCTGTACTATACTACTTGCTGCAAAACGAATTGCAAATAAAGTATTTTGAACTTGAACTTGAACCCTAACCCTAAACCTAAACCTTACCATGAAAAAGTAAGTTTTTACTAAAAGAATAAAACCCTGTTTAACTTGTGCATTTAGGTCTGTATTTTATGTCATTAACGTGCTTTAATAGGGCTTGGCAACCGACGTCACTGCGCAGTGCATTCTGGAACGTAAACAAGGGGGTGCCGCCATATTGTGAGGCCACATCGGGCGAGAACTAAAACAACCAATTAAACAATTTTGAAAAGACGATTAAATGAACAAAATGTACTATATTGATACAAACTTATACCGGGCGCAAGAAAATGGTACCTGGAGAAGATGGCTTTCTTACGTTCATAATAGCGGACGAATCGCATTGGATTATGAACGTGATATTGCGTAGCTTGTCAGTGAACTAAGGCATCTGTGTTTTAAATGCCGCTCCATCGAAAAGCAGGTGATGGAGATTTACTGCCCATCACTGAACCGGCTGACGAGATGCGCATAACAACCGCATTTGA
This sequence comes from Schizopygopsis pylzovi, assembly GCA_027422435.1. Classification (NCBI taxonomy): domain Eukaryota; kingdom Metazoa; phylum Chordata; class Actinopteri; order Cypriniformes; family Cyprinidae; genus Schizopygopsis; species Schizopygopsis pylzovi. Next base: position 189,698 of record CM049816.1, read on the forward strand.
TTAATTGCACAGGCCTTATACGTATATATATATACATAATACTTGTGCCCACATCTTTTTTCATTTACTTTTATTATGTATGTACACAGGTTATGTACTCACAGAGACTGAATGAGCCTCCTCTAAAGCCCTGGATCATTGTGAGGAGCGATGGGAAGGTGGAGTGTGCCCGTTGTACCTGCATGGCAGGGATAGCTGAGACCTGTACTCTGTTTAAGTTAGAGGCAGCAGTTCGAATTCGTGGCACAAAGACTGTCACTGATGTGCCAGCATACTGTGTTCTGCCCAGTAACTTGAGCAAGATTCACCCAGAAGTGGGATATAGGATCAACTACACCTCCTCACTTGCACGAAGAAAGACATTAGACCAGCGAATAAATATGCAGTTAGGCCTACTCAGTTAAGAGTTTTAAAAAAGTTTTTTTTTTTACATGTGCAAAAAGAGAGACATTCAAGCAGCTGGCTGGGGAACAGTGTAAGGTGATTTGTGGTGCATGAGCCAGTAAACATACATATATTACAATCAGTCTTTTGTGGGATTATGTGCACACGGTGTTGTGTGAAAGTGTCTAGTGCAAGTAGAGGAGAGTGTGTTACTACAGGTGGCTTGTGCAGGCCCACTCACCTGTGTGTAGCACACTTGAATTGCACAAAAATAAAAGTTTGACAGTTTTTTCCTGTGATGTGGTAAGGTTGGGGGTCCATGTTTCAGGAGGTAGGGGTTTGTTTGTTCCATGTTCATTCTAAGATGCACACCAAACACACACCAAATACAAACATGTTCAATATCAGGAGGGTACCACACATTCACATACACTCACACACACCTAATTGAAACCCAACATTTCTTCTGGGGTCTTTTTACCATCCAGCATGCACACTTTTTTTTCATCTGGCTTAACAACAACACTTGGACACATGTTAATTAAAATACAGAAAACATTATCTATCGTATCAAAGAAGGGTAAGTTATTCATCCTTACAGGGAAGCAACAAACGAATTGGGAGTGTGTTATGTAATAGTTTGTACTTATTGTGCAAGTTACCTATTACCCTTTCTACATGTATCCTAAGGTGTACAGGTGTAAGGTGCGCTGAAGTTAAAATTCCAGCATTCATTAAAAGCAGATGTCAACTCGATTCTAAGGATGTGGAAGACGTAACGTTATGTCTTCCACATCCTTAGAATCGAGTTGACATCTGCTTTTAATGAATGCTGGAATTTTAACTTCAGCGCACATCATTCCCACACTGTCTTTAATATCAAAGCCTCGGTCCGCTAACACTAAATCGCCAGGCAACAGGTTGTTAAGAAGCCCGCAATTACAGGTTATGTGCTTGTCAGCTGCTCGCCCTCCATGATCTTGGGATGTCTGCGAAGAGAATGTCCGTGCGTCTTATGGCGGATATCTAGGCCATCCGTCTCCGCTTGGTTACATCAGACACATGACTCCCTTCATTCGGTTTCCAGGCCAGAAAACAAAAAAAAGAAAGTCCGCTGTCAAATGTTTTGCCCCGTCGATCGTGTGAACGGACATTACACCCAACAACACAACAGGTTCTTCCCATGACTAAAACTTCCTCGGCGACGACGGCAAGTCACAACCTGGCCTCACAAAATGGCAATTTTTCCCATCAGCCACCGCGGCGCTAGAGCCGTGACATCATGCCCCCATACCCTATAGAGATTTGAAGGAATCACTGTTTATCTACCAGATGTGAGGAGTGCAACTAAAGTAAAATTACATTTTCATCTGACTGTATTTCATTGAAATGTATTCAAACACAAATTTAGTTTGGTGTTATTTTAGCATTGCATGTTAAAAATAATAAACTCTACAGATGGGAAATGACGACCACGATATTGAGTCCTTGGTTTGACAGTAGGGCTTGGTGGGTGACTTGTGTGGGTTTCTTAAGCATACCTGTATGCCCAGGGGTGCTCATGACACCTACGCGGTTTGCCAACCATGCCCAACCATCAGACCAAAGAATCTGTGTTGTGGTCGTCCTCTGGTGCCATGGCTCCTAGCGAACTTGAACTCTGGCCCAGGTTGCTTCGATGGTCGAAGCATTAGGTGTCTGTTGACCACCTAATGCTTGGGGTGGTGCCGTGATTCCCTGCGGAATAAGTTCTTGGGCCGAATGTTTGGGTATGTTGGGTGACACGTGTGGGTGTTGTTAAGATCCCTGGGCATACAGGGATCATCACAACAGCCACACGATTAACCCACATTCCCCAGCCATCGGCCCAAGGCCTCAGTCCACAAGGAGTTTGCTGCATTCTTGGGGGGGGGGGGTTAATCAGAACCCTGGTGTTTTTGCCCACTGATGCAACCTGGGCCAAAATTTCCGTTCACAAGGAGCCAAGGCACCCGGGAACCAACACTACACAATGCCCTTGGGCTGACAGTGGGGCTTGATGTCTTTCATAAGTCATGTTTAAACTGGACTTCTTTTTAATAAATAAGGTTTTAAACTTATATGTTTTCATGTTTTCATAATTAATTTGGTTTAAACTGATATTTTCATAATTCGTGTTTGAATTGGACATTCTTTTTTAATAATTATTGTTTTTAAAACTGATATTGATACATTTTCATGTTTCAAACGGGTATTTTCATTGTGTTTGAAAATTATTTTCACATTTTCATAATCTGTTTAAATTGGACATTCTTTTTAATGCATGTATTTTCAAAATGATATATTCATATGTTCATAATTCACTTATTTCTAATGAACAGAATTTACATATTTCACAAATGTTAACACAAATATTTGTATGTTTTCATAATACATGTATTGCATGTAACAAATATTTTCCTATTTTCATTAATGTTCAGCAAACAAAAAAGTTTCTGTTTTCAATATTCTTGTATTGCAAACTAATATTTTAGTTTTCATAATTCATGTTTTGCAAACAAATATTTTATGTTTTCATAATTCATGTATTGTAAACAAATATTTTCATGTTTTCATAATTGATATTGCACGAGCCCAAGCCAAACAAAAATAAAATATTATGACCAGCTTCACCAGCAGACAATGTTCCAGGTCGGAGATGTAGTTTGGGGGCGAACATATCCTTTATCCAAAGCAGATGAGGGTTTTATGGCAAAGCTTTCCCCAAAATGGAAAGCCCCGCTAAAATTGTTGTTAAATGATGCCCAGTGAACGTTCAAGTCACTTGTGTCTGATCCCACCAACACGGATACATATCATGTTCAGAACCTTAAATGATGTGGGTTTTGGTGACCTGTGCCAATAGCAGCGGTGGATTAAGGATAAAGCACTATTTTATGGAAAATTAACAGATACGCTGTTTTTCTTAGAAATTATTTCCTGATTCAGAAAGCAAAGGAAAACATTCAGGCAACAGACTTTTTGCTTACTTGTTGTTTGTGTCTTTATGAGGGGTTTTTGTGTGGAATTTCTTATATAAACACAATTTTTAAATATTATTGTGGTCAGCCTCTTGGTTTGTGTGTATTGGGGTCTGCTTAATCCAAAAACAGTTAGTGGAGTTAGATACAACTATATCTACTATAAACACCAAGACTCAAAGACCTTCCATTTGGAAGAGTACAGCTTATTGTTATTGCAAACAAACATATTCATGTTTTCATATATCGTGTATTGCACACAAATATTTTCATGTTTTCATAAATTGTGTATCGCTAACAATTATTTTCATGATTCATGTATTGCAAACAAATATTTTCATGTTTTAATAATTCATGTATTACAAACTAATATTTTCATATTTTCATAATTCATGTATTGGTACAGAACACCTCTTCCAACAACAAGCTAGTCTTCCCAGAAGTCTCCCATCCAGGTGATGACCAGACGCAACCCTGCTTCGCTTCAGAGGGCAACCGGTCTTGGGCTGCAGGGTGCTATTCATGAATTATGAAATATGTAAATACATTCCATTAAAAACACATGAAATATGAAAACATGGAAATGTTTGTTTGCAATATATGAATTATGAAAACATGAATATGTTTGTTTTCAATACATAAATTATGAAAATATTTGTATGCAATACATTAGTTATGAAAATTAGTTTTTTTGTAAAACATGAATTATGAAAACATGGAAAATTTGTTTGCAATACATGAATTATGAAAACATGAAAATGTGTTTTTTGCTAAACATGAATTATGAAAATAGCAAAATATCTGGTTGCGATACATTGATTATAAAAATAGAAAAAAAATATCTTATTGCGATACATGCATTATGAAAATAGGACAATATTTGTTTGCAATACCATAATTATGAAAATTGGAAATTGTTTGTTAAAAATACATTAATTATGAAAATAGGAAATTATTAATTTGCAATATATTAATTATGAAATTGTGTTGTTTGTAAAACATGAATTATGAAAATAGGAAAATATCTGGTTGCGATACATGAATTAAGAAAATATTTGTTTGTCATATATGAATTATGAAAATATTTGTTAGCGATACATAAATTATGAAAATATGAAAATGTTTGTTTGCAATAAATTATTTATGAAAATAGGACATTATTTGTTTGTAAAACATGAATTATGAAAATAGTAAATTATTTGTTAACAATACATGAATTATGAAAATAGGACATTATTAGTTTGAAATACAAGAATTATAAAAACATGAAATGTTTTTTTGCAAAACATGAATTATGAAAACACCATTTTTTTTTGTTAGCAATACATTAATTATAAAAATATGAAAATATCGTATTGTGATACATGGATTATGAAAATATTTGTTTGCCATACATGAATTATGAAAATAGGAAATGATTGGTTAACAAAACATGAATTCTGAAAATAGGAAAATATCTGTTTGCGATACATGTATTATGAAAATATTTGTTTGAAATATATGAATTATGAAAATTTGTGATAGCAAAACAAGAATTATGAAAATAGGAAAATATTTTGTATCAATACATTAATTATACAAATTTTTGATTGCAATATATTATTTGTGAAAATATTTTTCACAATGTTCATTGATTCTGTTCGGGACTTCAGAAAACAGAGCGCAATTCATTTGGTTCAGTTCGGGACTTCAGAGCATGTTCTGGAATCATATGATTCAGTTCGGGACTTCAGAGCGTGTTCGGGAATCATTTGATTCAGTTCGGGGCTTCAGAGCGTGTTTGGGAATCATTTGGTTCAGTTTGGGACTTCAGAGCGTGTTCGCGATTCATTTGATTCAGTTCGGGGCTTCAGAGCGCAATTTATTTGATTCAGTTCGGGAATCAGGTTTTTAAGGCAGTTTTAACCTTTTTAGAGCTTACAGGACTAGACCACAGGATTTAGTGTTTGAGGATGAGGGTCATGATGCTTCTGTCCATCTAAGAGGTGAGGAGACCAGTGCGGAAACTGGAGGAGCTGAACACGCAGCGCCAGCTGAAGCTTGGGCTCTGATCCTCTGAGATGGATGGGGCATTACAATTTTTATTTATTTATTTTATTTTATTTATTTATATATATATATATATATATATATATATATATATAGTTTTTTTTAGTATTTTTTTTTTTTTTTTTTTTTTGTATAGCAAAACAGATCCATCGCCCATGTGCGCAAGAAATACAGTAGGTGGCGGTAATACTCCTAAGGAGTGAACGGCCATTGAACCAAAAGAAGATGAAGAAGATTCAGTTCGGGGCTTCAGAGCGCGATTCATTTGGTTCAGTTCGGGGCTTCAGAGCGTGTTCGGGAATCATTTGATTCAGTTCGGGGCTTCAGAGTGTGTTTGGGAATCATTTGATTCAGTTCGGGGCTTCAGAGCGTGTTCAGGAATCAGTTGATTCAGTTCGGGGCTTCAGAGCGTGTTCGGGAATCATTTGATTCAGTTCGGGGCTTCAGAGTGTGTTTGGGAATCATTTGATTCAGTTCGGGGCTTCAGAGCGTGTTCAGGAATCAGTTGATTCAGTTCGGGGCTTCAGAGCGTGTTCGGGAATCATTTGATTCAGTTCGGGGCTTCAGAGCGTGTTTGGGAATCATTTGATTCAGTTCGGGGCTTCAGAGCGTGTTCGGGAATCAGTTGATTCAGTTCGGGGCTTCAGAGCGTGTTCGGGAATCATTTGATTCAGTTCGGGGCTTCAGAGTGTGTTCGGGAATCATTTGATTCAGTTCGGGGCTTCAGAGCGTGTTCGGGAATCATTTGATTCAGTTCGGGGCTTCAGAGCGTGTTTGGGAATCATTTGATTCAGTTCGGGGCTTCAGAGCGTGTTCAGGAATCAGTTGATTCAGTTCGGGGCTTCAGAGCGTGTTTGGGAATCATTTGATTCAGTTCGGGGCTTCAGAGTGTGTTTGGGAATCATTTGATTCAGTTCGGGGCTTCAGAACGTGTTCGGGAATCATTTGATTCAGATCCGGGCTTCGGAGCTCTCTGACCTGAGCCGAGATCAGCTGTGAGTGTGTGTGTGTAAGAGAGAGTGTCTGTGTGTCTCTGTGTGTGTGTGTGTACTGTGTGTATTAGCGTGAACTTCCGGTGTTGTGTAATATTCAGTTCCCGTGAAAAACTGTTCCAGTGGGTGAAGTTTACGTGAATAGTCATTAGTTCCCCTGTTGTGGGCATGTTCTTGAAACAACGCGCAAACGAATGGAACTGAAAATATCAGAGCATGCTCCTCAAATCACTACGTGTTTAATGGATTATTTCGAAAAGGTAATTAATTATCAATGTTCAGCATTAAAGCATTACCTGCAACAGTGTCAAAAACAATGCATAGTTTGTGTATGATAAATCGTCTAAGCTGTTTTGCCTGATTGATTACAGGAACACAGCAAAACAAACAATAAGTGAATAACTTATGCTAACCTAGGCTAATATAGTTTTTCTTTTTGACGTGTTTAGCTTTTATATATTTAATTTGTGGGGCTTTAATTCATGTATTTATTAATTTGAATTGATTAGCCTACCTAGTTGTCATTGGTGACTAGTACTGCGGTGTGTATGCAACAATGCCAGAAACAAACCTCTACAAATGTATCTGTGGCCTAATTAAATGTATATAAGCTAGTCTGGTGTGTGTATCCAGTGTCATTCATAAACCCTTTTTTATTTTGTATATGTTTCTGTTACCTACATAAGCTGCATGCCTACTGAGAAAATGTGTCTTGTAGTTAAAAATGTTAATGTTGTAATCATTATCATTTGTAATTGATTATATAATACAGTGCATAAACCTTAAATCATTATTCTGATGGCACATCAGAAACTTAAATCATTATTCTGATGGTCTTCTTGGACATCAAGAGTCAAGACACTTCTAGGTCAGCATACTCCAAGAATATTATTTTTATAAATTTGGATACGAAATCAAACATATGTCATCATCAATAGTGTCATAATATGGCCTTGATTTGCTTTTGTGATGTTTCCACTTATATTCATCATCATATATAGGGATGGGTATCGTTAAGGTTTTAACGGTATTACTACTCTTACCGATACTGCTTATCGATTCAGTACTTTAACAATATTCTTATCGGTACTTTTTGTTTTATGTATATATATATATATATATATGACAAATTAAGAGCTGAATTAACATTGCTTTATATTCTGAAATGTAAAATAAATATTTAATGAAATGAATATAAAGCATCAATTTGTAAATGCACCAGTGTGCAGGCATTTTTAGTGTTTTATACATATTATAAGATACAGTAAGAACATGAACAAAGAATAAGTAAAACAAACTGAAAAATTCAATAAAACAAATATACAACTGAAAATAAATAAACAGTGCTTTTTTCACGAAGGTCCACTAACATTAATGTTCTGGAAAGTAATAGCTACAAAATAAATCTAAAAGTATTAAAGTGTAAATGAGCACTGCATAGTTTCCACTGTATGTATTGATAGATTGATGCTTATTAAAGCTATAACGTTATACAGATTAAGAGCTGGGAGTGATTTTCTCTTTCATTTTGTTCTTTGATTAACATTGATGAAGCGCCAGTTTGTCACTTTAAGACAATATATTGACACACATCAGATTTTCTCCCAACTGTTCTCATCCACTTAAGACATAAACTGTGTTTAAGTGAATATTCTCCAAGCCGGCCATTTTGACATATTTTGTGTGTATCTTATCGACTATGGATGCGCCCGAAGCTCAAAGTGTTTTGGTGCGCTCCACGCACACACACACACACACACACACACACACACACACACACACACACACACACACACACACACACACACACACACTTCAGCTAAGGGAACAGCGTCTCTCATGCGGATTGTGCTTTTAACGTCTCTTTATCAAACATGTCCCGCAATTTAGCAACAGTAAAGACGGCATTTTACAACAATTACCGATTGAGCTGATTCTGACGTTAAGTTTGGGTTTTAGGGAGGAACGAATGTGTGAAGGGAAGAAGAAACGCGGCTATAATGCTTAGAAGCCAAAATCGAAATAAAAAAATACAATTAGCAGCCGCAGCCACAGGCCTAAAGCGTAAGCAGATGTTTGAATGTTTAGTTCTCTCTTCTGTCATAATTAAACCGCTTTCATGTTGCGCGCGCTGAAGCTCCTCCGCGTGAGCGCGATCTCGCTTCTCAATTGCGAATAGCAAAAATGCATCATAGACAAATGTTTTAATATGAATCTATATAAAAACAGCAGGCGACTCTGGTGAGATAGAATTTGCAAGATAATGTGTATGTATAGCAATAATAAATGTATGTGTGTTTTCTTAATTTCTCCAGTACCGATAGCAGAACCGTTAACGTCAGAGCTAGGGCTGTAACGATACACCAAACCCACGATTCGGTTCGTATCACGATTTTTGACCCACGATTCGGTTCGTATCACGATTTTTTCGTGGGGGGTGGGAGAAAAAAAAGAAAGATTTTTAAAACAATATTTTTTATTAAATAACATTTAAAAAATCTTTATAAACTGAACACCAAAGAACAAGATTAACTATGCAAATTATTAACAATATAAATAGTAGGGATGTGCATTTTAAGCAAAAGTAATATTCGATAATCGCTGGGTATTATTCGATTACTATTCGAAAATCGCACCCCTTGCGTGCATGTACCCACCCACCCACGCGCACACACACATACACAGAGAGAGAGAAGGAGATAAACTATTCAGGCTTTTAATCTGTAAGATAACAGTTTTATTAATTAGAGAATAGTCTATCTTAACCTGAGAAAATTAATGGTCATAACTTATGATTGTTGAAACATATTAATATAACATAACCGAATGAGGCATTTATTAACAGAACAGTCCGTTGATTATCAACTGCTCATAAGGTTAGGACATTTATATTTTAAAAATGAGCATGAACATTCATAAAAAAGACGTAACCGTTTGATTAATTAATTAATGAATATTAGGCTTAAAACATATTACGCTAAACAGAATATCATTCTTAAAACATTACGCGCTAAAACATATTTTGAACAATCTGAATGACGGCACTTATTATGTGAACATTAATTTTATCGTCTGTCATAACAATAACATATTTCATATAGGTTATTGATGAGCAAATCATTTATTTGAATTAGCGAGAGTTAGAGAGAGAGGTATGAAAGTTGCGCGTACATGTGCACCTGCATCTGCGCGTCTCTCTCTACAAGCAATGAGGCTTAGTTACTTTAAAAAACGATGTTACCCCTCATTGCAGAGAAATATAATGTTGCGAGTCAGTAGCCTATCGAAGCTATTTTACTAAGAAAAAGTTCCCGTGCAGTTTGTGCGCTGCGCGATCTCTGATATCTGTGCAATAATGTGTGTGCACGTGCGTCTATGAAAGCAGCTTAGCCTGCATATAGTTTTGGTTTAGCTACAAACTCGAGCCCGAAGCTATCCATTACATATTAATGCGGCCCGAAACCCGAAAGGGAAGCAGACCTCTCTTGTGAACAGCCTGAATGACGGCGCTTATTATGTGAACATTATTTTAACGTCTGTCTTTATAACAATAACTTATTTCATATATTAAATGAACATGTTCACATGCTCGGGAAGAAGACGGGAGTGCAATCTGTTCACAATTAGTCCGGGGAACTTTTAATTGAACTAGGGAATGAATATAGATCCCTGCAGTTTATCAGAATTCGCCGCCCGAGTCCGACCAGAGCCCGTGTCTTTCTCTATCTCTCCCCAACATTATAAATCTGCTTTTGCGGCCATTAAAATAGTTCCGTTTGGTTTTTAATAGCAAAGTGGTCATTAATTCGTTTAGTTTTTTTATTAATTTAATTCAGAAATATGATTGGAACATTTTATGTTTGTTAAATTCAAGTTTTTTGTTTTTTTTTAATACCAAGTGGCCAGCGCCAGTTTGATTAGTTTATCTTTCTCAAATAAATAAGATTAATGTCATATTTTAAGAATAAAGTATTGATTACAGTAATAAAATCATGTTACTTTGCGTGAAGTTAAAGTGAAAATTACACCTGTATAATCATTATAAATAAAAAATAAAGTCTGTGGCATCCAACCCATTCTTCACATTTAACACGAAAAAGAGCACAAATATTTTTTACATAAATATTTATGGTTATCAACCAGTGGAATATTACATTATTCATTCAACAAATAATTTGAATGCAGGGAGCTCGTCACGACTTCATAAGTGGGAAACAGGATGTTTCTGATAGCACGTGAATGTGGCAGAGAAGTGCTCTGGCTCAGCGCAGGGGAGTGCATCGTTTTGCTAACTTTGTAGTTTATTAATTTGAGTTGTTTGGGACGCTGTAACTAATGGCCCTCTCACATTATATTGCTTAACAGGTCTATTGCTCACGCAATCAGACAGCACGTATCAGAAGTTCCGTGCTTCGGCGTGGTTAGCGCTAGTGTGAGCCGCGCCAGAGTCCAACTGAACCGCACTCTGGCCCACCTCTTACAACCGATCCAGGGCCTGCTAAACAAACCGCCCCTGAGCGCGGCACGGAGAGATCACAGTCAAACGAACAGGGCTTTGGGGCTCAGATGCGCTCCGGCAAGGTTCAAAACACCCAGTGTATAACCTAATCGATATTGACTATTCGAAAATCGTGACCCATCCCTAATAAATAGCCATATATAAAATAAATAAATAGCCAAAGCTATAACACTTCTGTTTTCTTTGTAACAAAATACTGTTGAAAAACAAACAGAACTAAACTCCATTGTGGAGATGATTTGAGCATGTTGAAAAATCTTCAATTTGGGCCGGCGACAGCCCATGACGTCACCACCGGCGCGACCATAATATAAGGACCGCAGGGAGAATACATCATCTTCTTCGTCTTCACTGACTGGTCTGTTTGAAGAAACGTGCATTCTGGTAGGAATACAGTTTTTCTTTATTATCATGGCGAGCACTAGCAAGGCGTTCAATAAGTGTGTGGATCCGTGTCCTCGTTATTTGTGATGACACACACAATCTTTGCGTCTTTTGTTTGGGCAAGGAGCACGCACGCGATGTCCTTGAGGGGAAAATCTGTGTGCAACTAGCTCAACTTTTGCAGGCAGGCGTCACATGATTGGAAAGGTAGTCACGGGGTGTGTCGCGATTCTCCCTTATCACACCGCGACACAGGATCGTGGATCTGAGTGTCGCGATTTCGGTTTCATATCGCGTATCGTTACAGCCCTAGTCAGAGCTTATCGATACTCTGGTCTTTTATAATTTAGCCCCGAGACCGATTAAATACCGGGTTTCGGTACCCATCCCTAATCATATAAAGTAATTGTCTTGTTTCAGACTGGATGTGGAGTTTAAGTCACTGGTAGCTGTTTATTGTGTAAACTAAACATACATGGAGGCTGTTTTCATTGAGTGCCAAGGCCCTGTTTTAATAATCATCTCAGGCACTGACTTAATTTTGCATTGGTTCATTCCACATACACACACTTTCACACAATTTCTCTTGTCTCTTCAATTTAAATTATAATCATTCTTCAATTTGAGTTATATTCATAAAGCAATTGCTTCTGTACTTGCATTAATGAATGTAACTGATATTTATATACTCTACAACAATGTTTTGTGTAGCCTTTTTATATAAACAGTCAAAATAAAACACTTAATAAAAAGGAGAACATGTTATTTGTTTATTTGTTGACCTGCATGTCATGTTAAAATTAACCCATATCAGATAACTGTCAACATGAAAGTGTTAAAATTATTGAAATATTAACTTTAAATTAATCTCAGGAGATATTAATCTCAGGAGGAGACAGGAGAACAGAGTTTGGCTGACAAAAACATTTGGGTTTCATTGTTGTAAAATGTGAAAAACACTTAAGATTAATACGATTTTCAAATGTTCAACATGATGTATATATGCACTATCATGTATGTTGCACTATCCTTACTTGGAAGCTCCTGTCGCCAAGTCAAATTCCTTGTGTGTGTAAACATACTTGGTAATAAAGCTCTTTCTGACTTCTGAACACAACACTAAAATCATGAAATCATGGATGTTTTCACACACCATTTTTAAACATATGACATGAAAGAGATTGTTTTTCAGTGCAATCAAAGAACAGACACAATGTATGATTATATATGATATTTATAATTGTAATATTAGTAGTAGTTATTTTGTAGATATTCTATACTGCTAAGCAATGCTCTGTATTTAACTGTTAACTAAATACAATTCATGAAAACATTCAAGGCTTTTGTAGGTCCATTTTAAAGGGAAAATTCATTCAAAAATAAATATTAACTCACTCTCATGTTGTTTCAATGTTGTATGACTAATTATTCTGTAGAAGATAATTTGAAAAATGTATCAATGCTGTTTTGTTCACACTGGTTTCAAACAGGTGAGTAAATGATGACAGAGTTTTCCTTTTTGGGTGGACTTATACCTTTAAATTAGGCTACTTGGATATTGGCGATTCCCTTTTTTTTTTCTTAAAATAAAATAATAATAGAAGAAAATATGTGACAGAAACAAATGTGCATTTACCTGTATGACTTTAATTATAATTTGCATGATACATGAAAAAATATGAGAAAAAGGAATATTTGTAGTTTGGTGTTGATAAAGATACTGATTGGACTGTGGAGGCTTGGAAATACTGGTTCTAAAAAATTTAGATGATGAAATAATAATGGTGTAAAAAATAAGATGATGAAAGAAATAATGACACTGGATACTCCCCTCTCTGCAGGACATCTACCTCAAACGCTGCAGAAGCAGAGCTGCTAAAATCCTCAAAGATTCAACTCACCCCGGTAACCATCTTTTCTGTTTACTGCCATCTGGCAGGCGCTTCAGGAGCATGATGGCAAAGACTGAAAGACTGAGGAAGAGCTTCTTCCCTCAGGCCATCAGGCTCCTAAACTCAAACTCAGCCTCATAAACACTTACAAGACCCATTGTTAACTGTAAATATTCTCTCTGTAGTCACATTCTCATCATTGCTGCTCTATGTACAATACCCTGAACAACCCGTCTGCACATCCCTCTTATTCACATTACTATTTATTAAGTCCCAGTACACTGTTTTTCTCTCTCTTTTTTTGTACATCTTATTGTTTTTTTGCACATCTTGTTGTTTTTTGCACATCTTATTGTCTTTTGCACATCTTATTGTTTTTTTGCACATCTTATTGTTTTGCACTTTTTTTTATTTCATTGCACATTTTACTCTTATTTCTCCTTTTCTTACCATATGTATGCCCTTGTGTTATGTTACTTTATATAATTTGTATTCTTATTATTTTGCACTGTCCACTGAGCGGACCTGATTCGATTACATTTCACTTCTAATTATACCCTGTATAACTATTATGTGACAAATAAAGAAACCTTGAACCTTGAACACCAGACTAGCTTGTATACATTTTATTGAGCCACAGATACATTTGTAGAGGTTTGTTTCAGGCATTGTTGCATACACACCGCAGTACTAGTCACCAATGACAACTAGGTAGGCTAATCTATATATAAAAAAAAGTAAAAAATTAAAGCCCCACAAATTAAATTTATAAAACTACACATCAAAAAGAAAAAACAACAACACTATATTAGCCTAGGTTAGCATAAGTTATTCACTTATTGTTTGTTTTGCTGTGTTCCTGTAATCAATCAGGCAAAACAGCTATTTATCTTTTATTATTAATTCACATTTTTATTCTGTCAGGAAACATGAGTGAGTACAAGTCATCTTGTTATGCTCTCCGTCGTGCAGTAAGAGCCGCTAAACGCCGATACAGTGAGAGAATTGAGTCACATTTCCAGCTCAATGACTCTCGACGCATGTGGCAGGGACTAAAGACCATCTGTTCCTCTGGAAACAACAACTCTGTGGAGGTGAGAGCAGACCCGTTGCTAGCCGTAGAGCTAAACAACTTCTATGGCCGCTTTGAATGTAATGGCGGCGCGACTCTGCCGATCAGCGCGTCAGCAAGCAGCAGACAGAGCAGCGATGATCATGTATTCACCGTGTCAGAGGATGACGTTCGGAGGGAACTAAGGAGAGTGAACGTCAGAAAAGCAGCAGGACCCGATGGGATTTCTGGCCGCGTTCTGAGGTCCTGTGCTGATCAGCTTGCTGGTTTGTTTACATCCATATTTAATGAGTCCCTCGCTACCTCTGTGGTCCCCACCCCCTTTCAAAAATCTGTCATTATCCCTGTGCCCAAGAACAGTAAACCCTCTTGCCTGAATGACTATCGTCCAGTTGCCCTCACATCGACGGTCATGAAGGTTTTTGAGAGACTTTTAAAGAAACACATTTGCTCCTCCATCCCTGCTACTTTGGACCCTCTTCAGTTTGCCTACCGGCCAAATAGGTCTACTGATGATGCCATCTCCCAGGTACTGCACTCCTCCCTCACTCACATCGACAGCAAAAATGGCAACTATGTCAGGCTGCTATTCATTGACTATAGCTCTGCTTTCAATACTATAGTCCCCACCAAGCTGGCTGTTAAACTCTCAGACCTCGGCCTAAACACTTCACTTTGTGACTGGATTCAAGATTTCCTCACCGCCAGACCACAAGTGGTGAAAGTCGGCCAGTTCACCTCCAACTCCATCACCCTGAACATAGGAGCCCCACAGGGCTGTGTCCTGAGCCCCCTGCTATACTCTCTCTACACCCACGACTGCGTGTCCTCACACAGCTCCACTTCTATCATTAAATTTGCTGATGATACTGTGGTCCTGGGCCTCATTAACAACGATGACGAGACCGCATACTTGGATGAGGTGGAGAGACTTACATCATGGTGCCAGGACAACTGTCTCTCTCTGAACGTGAGCAAAACCAAAGAGCTGATCGTGGACTTCAGGAAGAGACAGCAGCGGCCCTACACTCCTCTTATGATCAGTGGGACCCCTGTGGAGAGAGTGAGCAGCTTCAAGTACCTCGGTGTAAACATCTCCGAGGACCTGACATGGACTGCACACATCCAAACACAGGTGAAGAAAGCCAGGCAAAGGCTGTACCATCTGCGACAGCTGAGGAAATTCAGGGTCTCACCAGCTATCCTGAAAACTTTCTACTCAGGGGCCATAGAAAGTGTTCTGACTCAGTGCATCTCAGTGTGGTATAATAATGCCACAAACCAGGACTGCAAAGCTCTACAGAGAGTCGTGCGCTTAGCTGAGCGCATCTCAGGATCTCCCCTCTCTGCAGGACATCTACCTCAAACGCTGCAGAAGCAGAGCTGCTAAAATCATCAAAGACTCAAACCACCCCGGTAACCATCTTTTCCGTTTACTGCCATCTGGCAAGCGCTTCAGGAGCTTGATGGCAAAGACAGAGAGACTGAGGAGGAGCTTCTTCCCTCAGGCCATCAGGCTCCTAAACACAAACTCTGTTCCATAAACTTTCACAAGACTCATTATTATCTGTAAAAAAAATAACAAAAACATTCATATTCTCATCATTCGTATTGCCGCTATGTGTGCATACCCAGTACAACCCGTTGCACATCCCTCTCATCCCTCCTGTTTATACTAATATTTATTAAGTCCCATATACTGTTTTTGCACATCCTATTTGTTTTGCACATCTTACTGTTTTACTGTTTTGCACTTTTCTTTATTCTATTGCACATTTTACTTTTTATTTCTTTTTTTACCTATATATATATATATATATATATATATGCTCTTGTGTGGTGTTACTTTTATAAAAAAAAAAAATATTTTCTTTGTATTCTTTGCACTGTCCACTGAGCGGACCTGATTTGACCTACATTTCACTTTTGATTATACCCTGTATAATTTATCATGTGACAAATAAAGAAACCTTGAACCTTGAACCTTATCATACACAAACTATGCATTGTTTTTGACACTGTTGCAGGTAATGCTTTAATGCTGAACATTGATAATGAATTACCTTTTCGAAATAATCCATTAAACACGTAGTGATTTGAGGAGCATGCTCTGATATTTTCAGTTCCATTCGTTTGCGCGTTGTTTCAAGGACACGCCCACAACAGGGGAATACACACACAACAGCGTGTGTGTGAGAGAGAGTGTGTGTGTGTCTCTGCATGTGTGGTTGTGTCTCCGTGTGTGTGTGTATCTCTCTCTCTCTCTTTGTGTGTTTCTCTGTGTGTGTGTGTGTGTGTGTGTGTGTGTGTGTCTCTCTGTATGTGTGTGTGTGTATTAGCGTGAACTTCCGACCCGGCTGTAAAATGACTTTCTCTCTCGATGGCTCTGATTCACTTCAGGTAGGGTAACGGTCTAAAATTATTTATATTAATATTATTATTTAAATCTCACTGTCGGTATGTATTATAGATTGTAATTTGCTTGTTTCTCTGGTGCTCGTGACAAATAGTCACAGTAATAATTATTTAAGACCAAAACAATGCTGTTATCTCCTAAAACCAGAAATAGCTTTGATGAGGGCGGTCCAGAGAACGCCTCCTGCTTAATATTCATGAGCTGCACCTTTAAATACTGCTGCGTTTCCTGAACTAACACAGACTCTTCACGAGCTTCATCTGATCTACTTTCAGTAGTCATCGGAGTCATTCTGAAACGCAAGTAAGGCTTGTTTTCGGTTTACCTTTACTTTGTGAAAGAGCAAAGAAGCTCCACGCTTTTCGTGAATACTTTGTCGTTGCTTTAGGCCCCTTGCTGTGTCTTTAACGTTAATCTGAAACAGAATGACTCGTGTTCTAGTAAAGCAGGGCTGGACCGCGTTGTGTAAACACTGCGGTCACGTCATCTACGTGCTTGCGCGTCTGCATGACGTTGCGTGGTGACGTCACTGACATCGCTTATCAAACTGAAACCAGTCAATGAATCGATAACAATAAGCTGATTAAAAACACTTATAATCTTATATACTAGGAGTGAAGGTTGAGTTTAGCATCTGTAGTTTTGTGTAGTTTGTAAATCAGTGTAAGTTGTTTAGCAGAAGTGTTAATACGGGCGTGGCCATCATTTCAAAAGTGTGTGTGTGGGGGGGATATAGTGAGAATTAATGAAGTTACTGACCTCGTATCATTTAAACCCTTTCTGGAGAGAGTAATTGATTCAGTAATCTAATTATACTGCTGAAGATGTAATTAATGAGTAATTTACCCAACACTGGGTATTATATTCACGTTTTCAGACACCAGCAGAATTATGCACCATTTGAAGATGAGAAATATCCCATTATTATATGCAACGCAGCAATAACCATTCTTGAGCAGATCATGTCTGATTAGACACGAGTTATGAAATATAATGTGCAGTAAAATCTGATTTGTTTTCACAGATTGTCATCATGATGAACTGCTGTGGTCTTGTGTCTGATAAAAACCAACCAGGTATAAACATCTCAATTATAATTAACGCTTTGACTTTCTGTTTCAGATTGTGTAATGCACTCAAAACATCTATTTCATCGAGGGCAGGATTTACATCCAATAAATATGTAATTGATGTAATTGAGTTTGGCCGAATATGGTTGTCTTCTTCTAATTGGAGGGGTACTGGGAGGAATTGGAGCATGCATCATTAGATCACGTTCGTAAACATCAAGAAGCCGGCTAGTCTTTGTCCTTTTCTTTGGTCTCTCTCTCTCTCAGTTCCTCTGAAGAGCATCTCAGTGGAGCTGCAGATTAAGGATCACGTGGCGTCTGTCCGCTCGTGTCTGCAGTATGTGAACGAGGAGGAGCGTCCGCTGGAGGCCGTGTTCGTCTTCCCGCTGCCCGCGGACGCTGCCGTCTGCCACTTCAGCGCCAAGATCGAGGAGCGAGAGATCGTGGCCGAGGTTCAAGACCGTCAGAGCGTGAGTCGTCGTCTTCTGTGGCGCCATCTTTCTCTTACGGATAATTACAGTTGTGCAAAAGTTTACACACCCCTTTCAGAATCCGCAAAACGTTAATTGTTTTACCAAAATAAGAGTGATTATACTAAATGCATGTTATTGTTTATTTAGTACTGACCTGAATGAGATATTTCCGTATAGTCCATAAGAGAAAATAGATGAATTTAGTTTTAAAAGTTTAGTTTTGATTCTTAACACTGTGTTGTTGTCTGAATGATGCACAGCTGTGTGTTTATTAGTTTAGTGATGGTTGTTCATGAGTCTCTTGTTTGTCCTGAAGAGTTCAACTGTCTGCTGTTCTTCAGAAAAACCCTTCACCTCCCACAAATTATGTGGTTTTTCAGCATTTTTGTGTATTTGAACCCTTCCCAACTATGACTGTGTGATTTACAGATGCATATTTTCACACTGAGGGACTCATACGCAGCTATTACAGAAGATTAAAACACTCACTGATGCTCCAGAAGGAGAAACCATGCATTAAGAGCTGGGGCGTGAAAACCTTTGAAGTTGAAGATCAGGATAAATATTAATAATTTTGTCTTCTGGGAAACTTGTATCTTCTGTAGCTTCTGAAGGGCAGTACTAAATGAAACAAATATGATATTTAGGCAAAAGTGAAAGTCAAGTCAAGTCACCTTTATTTATATAGCGCCTTTAACAATACAAATTGTAACAAAGCACTGCACAATATCAAAATAGGCAAATTTGTCAATAATGTAAAATGACAGGATTTAACACTCAATTATCTGCTGAATGCATTTCATTATTGAATTTAGTAGTGGCATTGTCCAGCTTAGTTCAGTTTAAATAATATCTGTGCAATCAAGTCGATGATTGTGCTGCAAGTGAAGTGTCCCCAACTGAGCAAGCCAGAGGCGACAGCGGCAAGGAACGAAAACTCCATCGGTGACAGAATGGAGAAAAAACCTTGGGAGAAACCAGGCTCAGTCGGGGGGCCAGTTCCCCTCCGGCCAGACAAATCAGTAGTTTGTTCCAACTGCAGCAAAGTCAGAGTGTAAGTGGTCCACTGGTTCCAGGGGTCTTTCCCCGATGGATGTCTAGGTGACGAGGTCCTCACTGGAGATCTGTCTCTGGGGCTCATCTCGGAGGGGTTGTCATCGTCTCTTCTCAGGTGTTCGGTCATCTCTATCGTTTAAGGGTAGGATCCAGACTGAAGCTTGTGTAATTCCTAACTACCACGGGATGTTAATCCCGTGGCAGTAACATAGAAACAGTAAGACAATTAGCGTAGCAGCGGCTCCATCCAGGAATAACCCTGGATGAAATTATCAGTATAACCCAAGCTAAAGCATAATAATGTGCATGTGTTCAGATGGACTGGCAGTACAAGATTGTGAGATGCATTATATGAATGCTTGGCTAAAGAGATGCGTCTTTAATCTAGATTTAAACAGAGAGAGTGTGTCTGAACCCCGAACGTTTTCAGGAAGGCTATTCCATAGTTTAGGAGCCAGATATGAAAAAGTTCTACCTCCTTTTGTGGACTTTGCTATCCTAGGTACTACCAAGAGTCCAGAGTTTTGCGACCTAAGGGAGCGGGTTGGATTGTAGCGTGATAAAAGATTAGTTAGGTACGCAGGAGCTAAATCATTTAGGGCCTTATAGGCAAGTAATAATATTTTGTAACTGATACGGAACTTAATAGGTAGCCAGTGCAGAGACTGTAAAATTGGAATAATATGATCATATTTTCTTGACCTGGTAAGGACTCTAGCCGCAGCATTTTGTACTATCTGTAGCTTGTTTATTGAAGATGCAGGACAACCACCTAGCAGTGCATTACAATAGTCCAGTCTAGAGGTCATGAATGCATGAACTAACTTTTCTGCATCAGAAACACTTAACATGTTCCGTAGCTTGGAAATGTTTCTAAGATGGAAGAATGCTGTTTTTGTAACATTGGAAATATGATTTTCAAAAGATAGGTTGCTGTCTAATATAACACCCAGATTTTTAACTGTAGAGGAAGTAACAGTACATCCGTCTAGTTGCAGATTGTAATCCAAGAGATTCTGTGTACTGTTTTTAGGTCCAACAAGTAATATCTCGGTCTTATCTGAATTTAATAGGAGAAAATTACTGGTCATCCAATCTTTTATATTTTTAACACACTCTGTTAGCTTAGATAGTTTCGAAGTTTCATCTGGTTTTGTTGAGATATATAGTTGAGTGTCATCAGCATAACAATGGAAACTAATCCCGTATTTTCTAATAATATTACCAAGGGGCAGCATATATAATGAAAATAATAGAGGACCTAGGACAGATCCTTGTGGTACTCCATACTTTACTGGTGATAATTGAGATGACTCCCCGTTTAAATAAACAAAGTGGTAGCGATCGGACAGGTAGGATCTAAACCATCTTAGAGCCTGCCCTTGAACACCTGTATAGTTTTGTAATCGATCTATCAGTATGTCATGATCTATAGTGTCGAACGCAGCACTAAGATCAAGTAAAACTAGCAACGAGATGCAGCCTTTGTCTGACGCAAGAAGCAAGTCATTTGTAATTTTAACAAGTGCAGTTTCTGTGCTATGGCGGGGCCTGAAACCTGACTGAAATTCTTCATAGATATCATTTTTTTGCAAAAAGGAACACAATTGAGCAGACACTACTTTTTCTAATATTTTCGACATAAACGGAAGATTTGAAATGGGTCTGTAATTTGCCAGTTCACAAGGATCTAATTTTGGTTTCTTAATAAGAGGCTTAATAACTGCCAGCTTAAATGGTTTTGGGACGTGACCTAAAGATAACGAGGAGTTAATAATATTGAGAAGCGGTTGTTCTGCAACAGGTAACAACTCTTTCAATAGTTTAGTTGGTACAGGATCTAATAAACATGTTGTTGGTTTAGATGCAGTGATAAGTTTATTTAGCTCATCCTGTCCTATAGTTCTAAAGCACTGCAGTTTTTCTTTGGGTGCGATGAATGATGCTGAAGTACTAGACGCTGTGGAATCTATGTTTGTTATTGTATTTCTGATATTATCTATTTTATCAGTAAAGAAATTCATAAAGTCATTACTATTAAACTGTGAGGGAATATTTAGATCGGGTGACATCTGTTTATTTGTTAATCTAGCCACTGTGCTAAATAAAAACCTTGGATTGTTTTGGTGATTATCTATGAGTTTGCGGATATACTCGGTTCTTGCAGTTTTTAGAGCCTGTCTATAGCTGGACATACTGTTTTTCCACGCAATTCTAAAGACTTCCAAGTTACTTTTTCTCCATTTGCGCTCAAGAATACGAGTTTCTTTCTTGAGAGAATGGGTATAACTGTTGTACCATGGCGCGGTACGTTTTTCTCTAACCTTTTTTAATTTGATGGGTGCAACAGTTTCTAACGTATTGGAGAAAATAGTTCCCATGTTGCTAGTAATTGTGTCTAGTTCATCTGTATTTATGGGTACACAGAGCAGTTGAGATAAATCAGGCAGGTTATTTGTGAATCTGTCTTTAGTGGCTGGAATAATAATTCTGCCTGGGCGATAACGCGGAGCCATATAGTTAATATCAGTAATATGCAGCATGCACGATACAAGGAAATGGTCAGTAACATCATCACTTTGAGGTATGATATCTATATCAGTTAGATCAATTCCATGCGATATTATTAAATCTAGCGTATGATTAAAACGATGCGTGGGCCCGGTGACATTTTGCTTGACACCAAAAGAGTTTATTAGGTCAGTAAACGCAAGTCCTAACGCATCATTTGTATTATCAACGTGAATGTTAAAATCTCCAACAATTAGTGCTTTATCTACAGTAACCAATAGGTCTGAGAGGAAATCTGCAAATTCTTTTAGAAAATCTGTATATGGCCCTGGCGGTCTATACACAGTAGCCAGAGCAAGCGATAGGACAGGTTTATTTTGCTTATCTGACAGTTTAACATTGAGCATAAGTATTTCGAATGAGTCAAACCTGTATCCTGTTTTCTGAGTAACATTGAGAATATCACTATATATTGTTGCGACACCGCCGCCACGACCAGTCTCACGAGGCTCGTGCTTATAACAGTAGCTTGGTGGAGTAGATTCATTTAGACCAAAATAATCATTTGTTTTAAGCCAGGTTTCAGTCAGACAGAGTACATCAAAACTATTATCTGTGATTATTTCATTTACAATAACTGCTTTCGGTGTGAGTGATCGGATATTTAGGAGCCCAAGTTTTAAAAATTGTTTTTGTTCATTTATTTTGCATTTTTCTGGTTTAATTACGATCAGATTTGTTCTAGATCCTGCATTAAATTTATATTTTGAACTCAATATTCGGGGAACAGACACAGTCTGTATAGATTGGACACTACAAGTACCTTTATCTTTTAAGTGGGTAGAACAAAAGTCATCATAGCTGTTATTGGAGAATTGGCTTACTAGTCAGATAGAGCGTAGCGTCCTGGTGATGTTGTCCGACAGGAGTTCCGCACCGACTCTGCTGGGGTGCAGGCCATCAGCACGAAATAGCCTAGGACGCTCCCAGAAAAGATTCCAATTATTGACAAAGAGAATTTTCTGCTCTGTACACCATGAAAACAACCATTCATTTAAAGCAAACAGTCTACTGAACCGTTCGTGTCCTCGTCGATACGTGGGAAGAGGTCCTGACACGATGATCGTCGTCGCTGGCGATGTGCTGCGTACTGTCTCGATCAGGCTCCTGAAGTCCCTCTTCAGTGTCTCCGTCTGCCGCAGCTTGGTGTCGTTAGCCCCCGCGTGAATCACAACAGCTGCAACGCTCTCGTCATCCTTCAGGATCGCGGGTATCTGCACAGAAACATCAAGAACACGAGCACCAGGGAGACAATGAGTGTGCACTTTACCTTCAGCTAATGTAGCACGGACATGCCGGACGATTGAGTCTCCGATGACCACAGCGTCACGATCAGTCTCGCAGAGAGGGGCGAAGCGGTTCCGGGATGAGATGTCAAGGACCGGGGGGGGAGAAGTCGTCGCCCGGGGCCTGGATCGCGTCTTCCGCTGCTGCACCCAGGGTCCGTGGTTTCCCGGCGCCGGAGTGAAGGCCATCTGTGACGATCGAGTCCCGGGTGCACGGGGCCTGTGCAGAGAAACACACGGAGTAGAGGTGGTGGGAGCGTTAGCAGCGCGTTGCATACTTACCCCGGACTTATGAGCGTCAGCCCGAGATGTTTCCAGCGTTGCTATCCGTTTCCTCAGCTGGGCCTGTTTCCCAAGCAGCTCGCGGATCCGTGTCTCCACGGCCTCCAGCTCCAGCAGCGCCGAATGCAGCTCGAACGTGTCCTCACCTGCACACAAAGGTAGACACGAATCTGCCATTTAAGCAAGTAACAGTGAAACAATGTTAAATGTGTGTATGCGTGTGTGAAATAGGGGTATTAGCTGTGTTAGCGGAACCCGCACTGGCTTTGCTAACGGGCTATAAGCTAATAGCGGACTTGGGAAATCAAAATAAAACTTGCGATAACAAGCCGCTCTGATTATTCTCGTTGCAGAATGCGATCGGGAATATATTCACACGTTATAGAAACACAAATTATTGTGTATCAAATCGGAATTTAAGATAGAAAATAGACGATAAACAATTGGCTTGGCGGAGATTCAGCTCAGAACACGCGTCAACGACAAACCGGAAGTAAATCAGCGTGTTTGCCGTTGCCGTGTGTGTGGCAAAATCAAAGTCCCAAAAACAGTCACACACTGCTCTGTGACACAGATGTGATACTGGAACTATTCGATTGGCTGTGAGATGATATGTTGATGTGATGCCCTTGCCAGAACTGATCAAATAAACTTGAAAGAAAAGCCTAATGGAGAGTATGTCATATCTGACCTATGTCATAAGTGTTCTCTTAAAGCATGGTTTCTCCTTCTGGAGCATCAGTGAGTGTTTTAATCTTCCGTAATAGCTGCGTATGAGTCCCTCTGTGTGACAATATGCATCTCTAAATCACACAGTCATAGTTGGGAAGGGTTCAAATACACAAAAATGCTGTAAAACCATATAATTTGTGGGAGGTGGGGGATTTTTCTGAAGAACAGCAGACAGTTTAAATGTTCAGGACAAACAAGGGACTCATGAACAACTATCACTAAACTAATAAACACAGCTGTGCATAATTCAGACAACAACACAGTGTTAAGAATCAAAACTAAACTTTTGAAACTAAATTAAACTATTTCTCTTGTGGACTATATAGTGTCTTATGTGAAATATATCTTATTCAGGTCAGTACTAAATAAACAATAAGGCAAGGCAAGTTTATTTATATAGCACATTTCATACACAGTGGTAATTCAAAGTGCTTTACATAAAAGAAAGTGAAATAATCATTCACAGCAATAAAAACGTCTCGGGTTACTCGCGTAACCCTTGTTCTCTGAATAGGGAACGAGACACTGCGTTGAACGCTTCGGGAACGCCTTCCGCGTGACCGAGTCTGAGCCCATATAGAATCACGCCAATTCATTGGCTGATGGCGCGACGCCGTCTCTGACGCAATGACGTCGTCAGGTCATACTGGCGAATGCGCCATCCACTCCTCAGATTTCTCTGCCGAAAAGAACCCTGTCGGCAGCGTGAGGAGCTTGGCAGCAAACGCAGTGTCTCGTTCCCTATTCAGAGAACAAGGGTTACGCGAGTAACCCGAGACGTTCTCTTTCATAGGTAACTCAACACTGCGTTGAACGCTTCGGGAACGATATACCAAACACGCCAAGCTGGAAGCGCTGCCTATCTGGCCCAATAATGAACCAACAACATACGGTCGGTTCAAACAGACAGGACCTGAGAACCTGGAGCCGTATCAACGTCAAGGTTGTAAAACCTGACAAAGGTGTGCGGAGAGGACCATCCTGCCGCAACACAAATATCCTCCAGGGGTACCCCTCTAAAAAGAGCTTGAGAGGAGGCTACGCCTCTAGTAGAATGCGCCCGAAGACTAAGAGGTGAAGGGAGTTCCCGCGCCTCATAAGCCAGCGAAATGGCGTCTCTCACCCAGTGAGAAATCCTCTGCTTTGACGTGGCAAGCCCGCGGCGACCAGCACCAAAACAGATCAATAACTGGGGAGATTTTCTCCAAACCTTGGAGCGATCCACATACAGCTTCAATGCCCTGACCGGGCAGAGCATGTGGAGTCTCTCATCCTCACTTGAAGCAAAGGGAGGGGGACGGAAAGAGTGAAGAGTGACCACTTGAGAACGGAACGACGTGGACAAGACCTTGGGAATGTAACCCGGCCTAGGCCGCAGGGTAACTTTGACTAGACCCGGGGCAAAGTCCATACACGTTTCACTGACAGAAAAAGCCTGCAGATCTCCAACTCTTTTCAGTGACGTAAGCGCCAGTAAAAGAACAACCTTAAGAGTCAGTATCCGATCCGAAGCTGACTCTAAGGGCTCAAAAGGGGCCGTCACTAGTCCTTCGAGGACGACTGACAAGTCCCAAGAAGGAACTGCCGTGGGGCGAACAGGCCTAAGGCGTCTGGCCCCATGCATGAAAGTGGAGACCAACCGATGCCTCCCCAAGGGGATCTCATCCAGCTCTCTCTGAGCTGCAATGGCCGCTACATAAACCCTAAGGGTGGTAGCAGCCGCCCCCGCTGTCAGCCTTTCTTGCAAAAACTCCAGCACTGGACCAACAGGGCAGATAACTGGGTCGATTGCACGAGACAAACACCACGATTCAAAGACGCCCCACTTGGAAGAGTATAGCTTCCTGGTAGCGGGGGCTCTGGCACTGGCTATGGTTTCCTGAACTTCGGCAGGCAAACCATCAATCACAGCCCTTGGCCCTGTATGGGCCATACCCACAACTTCCAGAGCTCCGGCTGAGGATGCCAGATCTTGCCCTGAAGCTGGGACAGTAAGTCCCGCCTGATCGGAATCTCCCAAGGAGGTCAATACAAGAGGGGAGTTAGCTCCGAGAACCAGGTCTGGGAGGGCCAGAATGTGGCTATGAGAAGGAGACGGGCACCGCTCACCTTCACTCTGCATAGTACTGCCGGAATCAGCTTTATTGGCGGAAACGCGTACAGACTGACATTCGGCCATGGGTGGGCGAACGCATCTATGCCTAGAGTCGTCGGGAAACTCAGGGAGAACCAGAGCGGGCACTGGGATGACTCTTGAGAAGCAAAGAGGTCCACCTCCGCTTTGCCAAACAGATCCCAGATCAGGGATACCGTCTGACGGTTCAACATCCATTCCCCCGGCTTGAGCTTCTGTCTCGACAGAAAATCGGCCGCCAGGTTCAGTACTCCCGGAACGTGAACTGCCCTCAAAGAGAGGAACTTGTCTTGGGACCAAAGGAGAAGATGGCGCGCAAGCCTGTCCAGGGTGCGCGACCTTGAACCTCCTTGGCGGTTTATGTGGGACACAACCGCCATATTGTCCGTCCTGACTATGACATGATGCTCCCCGAGAACGGGGAGAAAATACTTCAAAGCCAGGAAGACAGCCCTGAGTTCCAGGCAGTTTATATGCCAAAAGAGGAACTCTTCCTTCCACTCTCCACTCGCCGGCCTTCCTTCGAAGACCGCGCCCCAGCCTGTCATTGATGCGTCCGTCGTGATCATATGGCGACGGTGGATCGCACCCATTCTCACCCCGCTCCAGAGAAAGACGGGGTCTCGCCACATTAACAGGTGTCGACAGCAACTGCGCGACACTCTGACAAGGCGAGTAGCTGGTACAGTGGGGTGTAACCTCAGCTCCTTCATCCACCAAAGGAATGGCCTCATGTGAAGCAGCCCTAGGGGCAACACAGGGGAGGCTGCTGCCATAAGGCCCAACAGCCTGCGGCAGGTACCTACAGAGACATGATGGCCTAGCTTGAAGCGGGCCAAACATGCTGTAAAAACTGGTATCCGGGCAGGAGCCAAACGGGCCTGCATCTGAACGGAATCCAAACGAACTCCTAGAAATACAGTTCGTTGAGATGGGAGGAGCACACTCTTCTTGGCGTTCATCCTGAGGCCAAGAGAATGGATGTGGCCGAGAACGATATCCCTGTGACGACTCACTAGCTCCCTGGAGTGAGCCAGAATGAGCCAGTCGTCCAGATAGTTCAGTACACGGATGCCCTGGAGCCTCAAAAGGGCCAGTGCAGCATCCATGCATTTGGTAAATGTCCTCGGGGCCAAAGCCAGGCCGAAGGGCAGAACCTTGTATTGGTAAGCCTTCCCTCCAAAGGCGAACCGAAGGAATCTCCTGTGTCTGTGAATGACCTGGATGTGAAAATACACATCCTTCAGGTCGATGGTGACAAACCAGTCTCCCTCCTGGACCTTAGACATGATGGTTCTCATTAGGGGTCGACCGATATGTGTTTTTCAGGGCCGATACCGATTATTACAGATCAAGTAGACCGATAACCGATATTTTGAACCGATATACGTGTCTGGTGTAAAAATGAAAATTAATGCCAAAATTAATAATAACAAGAGCTCTGACAAAAAACGTTCTTTAAATGCTTTTAAACATGTCTTTAATTCTGAAAACTGTTAATAACAACAACATTTCCGTTGGTTTTAATTTACAGTACAGTGCAAATGAAGGCATAAAACATTAATTTAATTTATCTTTTAATCAAATGAGAGTTAGACTTTATTTTTGGCAAACAAATGAGTTTACTATTCAAATTAAAACATGGAAGAAATAGCGTATTGTGTGATTATTCTCAACAAAAGTTGTAATAATTGTTGTAGTTGTATTACGTATACAGTAATATATTCGGCTAAACCGAACTTATATTTTGACAGGTTGCCATGAGAACCTTTTAGGTTTCTGTAGCCTATGTATATATGATATGACGATCGTTTTACTCAAATGAAACGGTCAAATGCTCATGAAGTGACTATCTGAGCAGTTCTGGGGATGTTGTTCATGTATTGATGTCCTCATTTATGCTGAAAACACCGCGAGTATCACGCGCTCGAGTATGTATGTGTGCAGTAAATGAAACCGCACGTCTGTGTCATTCATTAACAGAGATGCAGAACATGCAGGATTCATATTTAAAGTGTTTTTGCGGCTTAATATTTATAGATACTAGTCCATAGCGCGAGTCGATTTAAGTGTACTGACCTACTTTTGATTAATTCATCCAAACTTCGACACATTCCGCGTTATACGGTAAATTCCATTATATGACTGCATTCCGCGATTCCGCCCGTATTTTCCGTATCGCGGACATCATAGTGGATTGTGATTTATTGCAACTTCAGCAACGTCTGCTGCTGCTTTACCTTTGAGAGACAACTGATGCGTGATCACTGAGGCAGCTCCAGTTAGCATGTGCTTTCGGTGTGAGACAGCCTTCAGTTTTCCGCGTTGATTGGTCGGACTCGTGACTCTCTACATATCAGATGAGCGGTGGGCGGAGATTGCTCTCAGAGATTGAGAGATTGCCTCACTCTCACAGAGTGTTGAGCCCAGACAGGCTGCATCGAGCCAAATAGTGCATTTAAAAATTAAATAATTTCACCTGTATTATTTAGTCACCAATAAATAATGTCACCTGTAAATAATATGTTTGTTTGCATTATAAAAAAAATAAAAAATTATCGGCAAATCTGTTTTGAAAATGGCCGATATCGGTAAAATGCTTAATATCGGCGCCGATAATCGGTCGACCCCTAGTTCTCATCGTCAGCATCTTGAACTTCCCTTTGTAGAGGGAAAGATTCAAACGCCGTAGATCCAGGATAGGCCTCAAGCCGTCGTCCCTCTTTGGAACGAGGTTATGAGACGGAAATCGTCGCAAATTTTGCAGTTAGAGGTCCCATAAACCGCCTCACGTGCATGCGAAAAACCCAAACACAAAATACACTTACTGTGTGGGTCTTCGCGAGCGATGAAACGCGTGCACGGTGGCATACAGCGGCGAAATTCCATGGCACTTCACCGCGAGGAGAACAAAGTTCCACTGAGGCAGTCGCCGAAGTGCAAATGGATAATCGCAAGGGTAGTAATTGGGTCAGAAATCGCAACAACGAAGGGCGATGTAACCGCTTCGTGAAGGCAGAGAAATCTGAGGAGTGGATGGCGCGTTCGCCAGTATGACCTGACGACGTCATTGCGTCAGAGACGGCGTCGCGCCATCAGCCAATGAATTGGCGTGATTCTATATGGGCTCAGACTCGGTCACGCGGAAGGCGTTCCTGAAGCGTTCAACGCAGTGTTGAGTTACCTATGAAAGAGAACAAGGAGTTAAAAATAATAAAACAAGGAATTTTAAAATGATATAGAAATTGATTTAAAATGAAATTTAAAACAGTTAAAAAGAAAAGGATTATACATAAAATACAATGCAGTC
>CM049816.1:224318-226818 GCA_027422435.1 Schizopygopsis pylzovi
AAAACAGCAAATACTGTGGAACCAAATAAATGAGAAACTAATGATAAAAAAACAAAAACATTATCACTTAGATCAGGGGTAATAGAGCGCTCGCACTTTAGGTCAGTGTTTCTCAACCAGGGGGGTGAGAAATACAACTCAAATATAATACATTCACTAATACTATGACTTGCATATAATGTAAAAAAAAAATATAGCCTATAAGTAACAGCACCACCTCTCTACGTATTCTGTGTTTAGGAGGAGAAATACGGTTCTCATCGTGTGTAATACAGACTGAACGGTGGCTCAAAAACACTGTATGAGCAAACTACAGCTCTCGGCTGGATAAAAGAAGCCACTGTCACACTAGTACACACAAGTTTTGATGGACGACTATTGTAATTAAGGTAAAGCTGATTACAGTGACATACAGGATCGTGCATTAGGCATGCGTTATGTCCGTTATAAATGATGCGCAAACGAACCATGTATGTGTGCTCTCGATCACAATAACATCATATTTCTGCTTGAATACAGCTCAGTATATTCACGTAGTTGAAAACAGCGAGTGTTTTATAACGGATACTCGCGTGTGTTGGAGAAGTTTGTGAGGATCAGTGGTATTCATACGGGCATCAGACGCTCCAAACAGCTTGTTCTTACAGAGGAACTATTTACTGATGGTGTCGTGAATAGTAAATAATATTAAACAAATATTTTATTTATTATTATTAAATTAAGGCAACATAAAGATACATCACAACAAGCCTTTTTTAATTATTTATTTAATATGTATTTGATCATTTATTTAATTTTCACTTGGAAGATCTCGGTGAGTTTTCTCCCTGAATTAGATTAATGTCAGACTCAGAAGTCAACCGGCTTAAAATGGGCACTTTTACATTTGGTTTTGAAACTCTTCCGCCATCGTGTTGTCTGTGTCACCTCACTCTTCTTGTCTGTGTCTCCTCACTCGTCTCGTCTGTGTCACCTCACTCTTCTTGTCTGTGTCACCTCACTCTTCTTGTCTGTGTCTCCTCACTCGTCTCGTCTGTGTCACCTCACTCTTCTTGTCTGTGTCACCTCACTCTTCTTGTCAGTCATCTCTCTTCACGTGATAAATTAAATCTGATCTGTGATGTAGAGGTCTGCGCGGGACTGTTTTAGGTTTTATTCCGCACCCACCCGCTCCCACGATATATTCACTGTTTCTTCACATTTCTGCTGAAAGACAGAGAGATAGGCTAACAAATAAAAGTGTAGTCTGCACAAAATTGTATTTATTTTATTCGTCTCGTCAAGAGTCTTGAATTTATTGGCTGAAAAATGTCAATAACGTTTTGCTGCCAACACGGAATAAAGTGTCACAGAGAGAGAAAAAAAGTTATACAAAAATTGTAATCCTTATTTTTATTTGTTTTGTCAGGAACTAATTAGTTTAGGCTAACATTCAGCCTACAACATAATAGGAAAAAATGTAGGTTTAACCTAATATCTATTTTATTAGTCTTGTCAAAATACTAAATTAATTTAACATCTTGCTGTTAACACAGTGAAAAGAGCAGCAGAGAAAAATAAATAAATTCGACACAGTCTGTCATTTAAAACGATAGGAAAAGCATAATACAAAAAAGAAAAAGGAAAGACGAGTTGAACGTCCTTCAAGGACATTGCATCATCGCATTCACACTTTGCTCCATCTTTATTCTGCTCTGTCACAACCTGCCTGTTCTGTCTGAGAGCTGTATATTATTTCTGCTAGCCTGCTCTGAGCATCGTTGCACATGTTGTGCTCAGACCCCGCAAATAAAATGAAGCACTGGTTCGTACATGTCATGCAGCGCGCGCATAAAGGTCCGAGTGCAGGCTGTACCGGTGCTCGATAAGAATAAAGCGCAGATATGCTGTTCTGAAAGGACGTCTAGGAACGGGATAATGTTAGACCGCCCGCTCCCGTTCAAATTGCACCAGAGTTACCGACCGTTACCACGTTGTATTCGGGAAATTAATCCCGCGGCGCAAGAAATCTAGACGGGACAGCCGCGGCAATGCAGACCTTGACTGCTGTGATGCTCGACTCTGGTTCGTTCGGTGCACTGCGTTGAGCAGCAGCGTTCAGTTTTAATTGTAGTGTCCTCTAACTGAACGAATTTATTTTTATTATTTTTATTATTATTTTCTTGACATTCCTTTGATGCGAACGATCCATTTCCACTTCTCGTTCGAATTCAAGTCGCTAGTGATCTGATATCCAATAAGACGGAATGTCTTTGACTTTTGTAGCGGCAAAAACTCCCTTTAGTTTACCACCTGGGAAACGCCATTAAACAGTGTTTGACGCGTGCTTCCTCTTTTCCAAAGAATACACAAAGTTGCCGAAAGTGCATCTTTTCTTTATTTTGCTTTCGAAACTTAACAAATGCAAATCAATGCAGTCCATAAACTTTGGCTTTACTATTTCTTGGGTGCACAAGTGCACAGCCCCTCCTGTGAGCGCAGTCAAAGACATGATCCGCTC
>CM049816.1:234318-256818 GCA_027422435.1 Schizopygopsis pylzovi
ACACTCTCTCACTCACACACACACTCTCTCACACACACACACACACACACACACACACACACTCTCTCACTCACACACACACACACACACACACACACTCTCTCACTCACACACACACACACACACACACTCTCTCACTCACACACACACTCTCACACACACACACACACACACACACACACACTCTCTCTCACTCACACACACACACACACACACACGCACTCTCTCACTCTCACACACACGCACTCTCTCACTCACTCACATACACACACACTCTCACTCACACACACACACACACACACACTCTCTCACTCACACACACGCACACTCTCTCACTCACACACACACTCTCACTCACTCACTCACTCTCTCACACACACACTCTCTTACTCACACACACACACACACACTCTCTCACTCACACACACACACACACACGCTCTCTCTCACTCTCACACACACGCACTCTCTCACTCACACACACACACACACACACACACACACACACACACACACTCTCTCTCTCTCTCACTCACACACACACACACACACACTCATAAAGGTATCAGAAATAGTGCAACTATGGGTGTCCAGATGACCTCTGTGTGTTTCAGAAGAAGCTGAGCCCCAGAAGGACCTGTTGCTCCAGCTGGTCTCTCTTCAGAAGGCCGCGGGATGCTGGGAGCTCAACGCCTCATTGGCCGCTGTGTTTGGGAGGACGGAGGCCGAGGTGACCAATCAGAAGGCGGCACAGGTGGGACATATCCTCCGACAGGCTGATGATTGGTTGAGTGCATGTGTTTCAGGTGTGTTTGTGTTTCAGGTGGACGGGTCAGTGTGGGCCACCGTCCTCGCTCTCATCTGGTTATATGTGTTTAAATCCGATCAGCAGGACGAGTGGCAGTTTGTGGCCATGAAGGCTGCGTCATGGATCCGCTTTCAGAAACGTGAGACAATATTCAAGCTATTTCACTCCACATATTCTGAGTTAGTGCTTTTACATGTGTGTGTGTGTGTGTGTGTGTGTGTGTGTTTCAGCGGCCGGCCTGTCTCAGTGTGTGTGTGATGGGAACGCTCTGTTGGGATCTCAGGTGACTGAAGACATGCTGGGAATCTGAAGACAATCTCTCTCATAAACATTTGTGTTGTTTCTTGTATAAGATAGAAACCCTTTAAAAGAATAACCATATATGTTGTCCTATTGTCTTTATTACAGACCCAAGGTCCAAATTTAGTTTGATTGATTGATACCGTGATTTGTGATGGTTCATGCATTATTTCAGTGTGTTTTAACGAGCAGAACGTGTCTGTGTAAATACCAAGTTGTTTTATCAGAAACTATTTTTTCACTAGCCATAATTACCTGATATGTAGAATTACATTACAAAATAGTATTTTTTTTGTCTTGTTTAGTAGTATAAATTCTGTAATTAAGATGTTTTTATTCATAGATATTTATACTAGAAAATATGTTTTTGCAGTGTAAGAGTTAGATCAATCAGAATAGAGAAATGTATCATTATAAACTGCCAAGAATAATAATGCCTGTAAATATTACAGCAAATTAAATCTTAAGAGAAATGTCCCCAGAATGTGCTGATTAAAAGTGAAGTGTGACCATGGTTAAATCTAGCTTTTCTTGGCCTGTTTGTCTGCATCACAGAAACAAGAGTGGAAACTGTGTCTTTACCTGTAGCTGTATATATGTGAGGGATAATAATTCAACATCCACAGCAGCTTTACATTATTAATCAGGGAATTAGTGTCCCGTTCTCCTGCAGTTTAACCCTAGGCTGCAGCAGAGTCCGGTTGTGCAGAGGACTCGAGGTGTTGTGTTGACGAGGTCTTCACTGGGGCTTCTTTATAAAGCGTGCGTATGCTCAGATTTGATCGTAGAGTGAGTGTACGCTTAAATCCACGCCAGCGCTCATATTTATAAAGATGGTCTTTGACGTGGAAAAGTGCTTTGCATCACGTCAGGGTTTGAGCAGACGTACGAGTATTGCTAGTTTTTTAAATGCAATCTGTTTTTGCAGCTCGCGGTTCGAAATTATGATGATTGTTGATATTTTATATGTTAATAACATTAATTAGGAGTCGTTTACAAGGAAACCATTCAATTGTGTGCAGGAGCATTTACTATTCATAGATTTCACATTCCTGTTCGTATGTTCATTCTATGAATTCGAGATATGATCAGAAGATCAACTGCTAGATGTTTTTTGCTGAACGTTTTATAGATGAGGCTCCTGGTCTCCACTGTAGAGGTTGCATCTAGGTGCTAATTTAATTAAGTAACTAAATTATGCATATTTTCCACAAACTTTTACTGTACATTAACTCATTTTATGTTCTAATTCTAACACAGAAAACAACAACATGTGCTGTCCTCATTTATAAAACAACCAAATAATGAAAATATGCTTCTTTTGCAATAATTTATGAACCAAAGGCCTGGTTTCACAGACAGGGCTTAAACTAAGCCAGGATTAGGCCATAGTTCATTTAGGACATTAAGTAATTTTTATAAACATGTTTAGAAAAAACATAACTGGTGTGCATCTTGAGACAAAACAAAGGCACTGATCAGTTT
Organism: Schizopygopsis pylzovi; assembly: GCA_027422435.1. Taxonomy (NCBI): domain Eukaryota; kingdom Metazoa; phylum Chordata; class Actinopteri; order Cypriniformes; family Cyprinidae; genus Schizopygopsis; species Schizopygopsis pylzovi. The sequence continues at coordinate 236,912 of CM049816.1, forward strand.
TAAGATCAATTCATTTGAGTTGAAACCGCTCAGATCTGCATTTTAGTCTAGGACTGGGCTTAAACCTTGTCTGTGAAACCAGGGGATTAAGCTAAACAACAGGATCACTTAAATTCAGTCAAACCCAGCTCATTTACTCATTTAGCAGATGCTTTTATCAAAAAAATTGTAAAAATACAGACCTAAATGCACAAGTTAAACAGGGTTTTATTATTTTCATAAAAACTTTTTTTCTTGGTAAGGTTTACTTTTGCATGGAATTGCCCAGAACCATTATTCAGAAAAATACAGCTTGTTATATTAGCTCTCAATTCTGGGCCACTGAATGAAAAGTGCTCTGAAAGCTGTTCTCTGTGGTGTTCCTAAAAATCCCAGCAATACACGAACACTTTCTCAATCAGATTCAGTTCGGGACTTCAGAACACAGAGCGCGATTCATTTGATTCAGGTCGGGACTTCAGAACTGCTGCTGCTTCTTTGACTGTAAAACTACTAGTTCTTCTGTCGTCTTCATTAGTAAAAGCACAATGAAAGTGTTCACTCTTAGTGCATTAGCAAACACTGCAGAAACGACAGCTAATGAGTATAAATATATACTGAGCACTGTTGAGTCTATATCTCACATGAATGTACGTCATTCAGAGGGTGTTATAAATCAGCACAAACTACTGAAATCAATTCATTTATATTTCACCTATATAGCACGTTTATGCCAAGCTTTAATGAAACAGGCTCGTCTCTAACCGGTTCTGCTCTGTGTTCAGTCTCATGGATCGAGAGGTGGCACTGTTCGCTGAGATGGACAAAGTCAAAGCAGAAGCCCGTGAGTAAAACCACAGCACTGCTACACACACGACACCTTTCCCAATCACAGTGAAAAGTGCATGCCGAACGTGCGAGCATGTGTGTGAGTGTCTGCTGTTCTCTGAGGCTGATCAGGTGTGTGTTCTCGTGACAGTGGCGATTCTGGACGTTCGTCAGAAGAGAGCAGAAGAACTGAAGAGACTGGCTGACCAATCAGCATCACTATCAGAGGATCAGCTCTCTGAGCTACAGGCTGACATCAAGGTACACACACACACACTCTCTCTCTCACACACACACTCTCTCACACACATACACACACACGCTCTCTCACACACTTACTCTCTCACACACACACACACACACTCTCTCACACGTACACTCATTCTCTCACTCTCACACACTCACTCTCTCACACACACACACACACACACACACACACACACACACACTCACTCACACAGACATGCACTCTCTCACTCACTCTCTCACACACACACACACACACACACATTCTTACACTCACTCTCACACATGCACACACGCTCTTTCTCACTCTCAGTCTCTCTCTCACGCACTCTCTCTCTCACTCACTCACTCACTCACTCACTCTCTCTCTCACTCACACTCTCTCTCACTCACACTCTCTCTCACACACACACACACACCCTTTATACCTGTGCTGCGGTGCATCATGGGAAATGGGAGAAACCAAGTGTTTTTTTTGTGTATGTTATTTTTTATTAAACTGTTTGACAATGGAGAGATATTCATAACTGTCTGTTAATAAAGGTATTATAATATAAAGTTTATATGATCTAGATTCTGTTATTTGGTTATTTAACTCTTTGAGGCAGCAGCAGTTTTAACATTACGTGACATGACATCTGACGCACAGACGCCAAAACTGTTTGGCAAGTGTCAGAAAAAAAAGAAGCCTATTTATGTATTTGAATGTATGGCTATTGAACAAAGCAGGCTACTGGAAATAAACTTACAATGAAAAATACACATTAAGGGGCATTAGACACATTTGAATCTTAACAGAGGAATATTTGTTGTACAAATGAATTTCGCGATGCAATAAATCGTATACTTGACCGCAACATACTGTTAATTAAATCAATATTGTTCTGACGTGCTTGTGTCACGCAATCTACATTATACAGCGGCACCCAGCGGCAGGTGTCAGTCACTACCGAAGGTGCGACACGCAGCGCGGTAATGTGAGATATTTACAATTACAATTAGATCAGTGGTAATTCAATTAGAGATATCTTCAAATGAGTTTTGACTAGTCGTAATCCCAATTGAAGATATCTTTAAATATGATTTGACTAGTCAAAATACAATTAGAGATATCTCTAATTGAATTTTTTTTAAAGATATCCCAAATACATTTTTAGATATCTTGAATTGGGATTACGACTAGTCAACTCATTTGAAGATATCTGCAAATATTTTTCAATGGAAGATTATGACTAGTCATAAACACATTGTAGATATCTTGATTCCAATTACGACTAGTCATAATTGTAATATAGATATCTGGAATTACAATTGTGACTATCCGAAATTATATTTATGGATAGTAAAAAAAAAAGTTTTAAATGTTAAAAGGGCTTGCCACAAGGGTGTGCCCCAACCTGGACCCAAGTCTGGCTCCATCGTATCAATATACTGTACAGCGCCACAGACATTCACATCGGTTTAAAGATATTTGAAGAAGGTGGAAAACCAAACAGTTGCTGTGGCAGCCATCGTATCATCCAAGTGGATGCTGCACACTGGTGGTGGTTGAGGAGAGACCCCCCCGCCCCCCACACATATGGTTATAAAGTGCTTTGGGCGTACAACAATACACAATAAAGCACTATATAAATGCCTCATTCATTCATAAAATAAAATAACGACAAAGATTTTTATCTTCACCCACTTTGGCCTAAATATCTGCCATCCTTTTTTTATTTTTGTTCCTAGCCGAGGGGGAACAACATCAACCCCCCCCCCCCCCCCACACACACACACACACACACACACCCCGGTCCACGATTGTGCCCTCGTAGCGCCATTTCGCCCCTGCCCCCCTGGAGGCCTGTGCACACCACTGGTCGAGAATATAACAATATAACAACACTTGCTATTTCAATGTGACGTGATATAACAATAACATGCACAGAGGATAAATGTAGCTAATAGATCAGTGTCGAGATTGCACACAGCTGCACAACACGCAGCTATTTTGATCGGATCGATGTATACAATTAACCACTTTTACATCTCTTTTGTGTCTAACTATTGTACGATTTGTGTTCATGTTACGAAGAGCTGCTTAAGACACAGCATTTAATGTCAGATAGACTGTATTTTAATCAACGCAGAACAAGTGAAACCTGTATTTAATCCAATGACATCTTTGACAGCAGAACAATAATGACCGTGTCATGTCTGTCCTGATGTGTTGAACTCATTTATTAAGTGTTCACTTCTCCACTGAAGAGTGGATGTGTCATACTTTAGACAATATTTGTTCCTGTGCTCAGTTCAGTTTGGGCTTTGTGATGAACGTACAGTATGAGTTATTAAAGAATGAAAATTATGAGAGCGCATAGGTGTTTGTTAAAGCTCAGATATTCATATTAATCATACATTTTATAGGGTTTTGTTAAGATACAATGGGTTAAGAGTCGAGAGTTTGTCTTTGTAGTGATTATTTGCACTTTTTAAAAAATTGTGAAATGTATACATTTAGGGTATTTTTTTTTTGTCTTAATGGCTTTCATACAGATAAATGTTTCACTTGTTTAAAGCCTTGTATTGTTTATTTTGAAGACATAGATACAAAAAACGATCTGAAGTCCCGAACTGAATCAAATGATTCCCAAACACGCTCTGAAGCCCGGATCTGAATCAATGATTATTTTCCGAATTACAGCACAGAGCAGATGAGTCTCTGATGAGGTTAAAAACACTGGATTTCAACAGCCGGATTCAAGAAATTTACAAAGCACTACTTTTTCAGTCATTTCCAAATCATCAGTCACATCAGTGAGCGAGCTACCTCAGTATATCGTTTGGTTTGACAGACATTAATAAAGTATGTGCCCTTTGGGTAGTGATAAGTAACCATGATACCTTATTTTGTATCTTTGACGGTATCTTTTGACATTCAAATGTAGAAATATATATATTTGAAAGCAGCATTAAGCTCAGTGTTGACTGACTCAACATTGAAGCAAACAGAGCTGCCATGAGCAAAGCAAACCGATCACATTGTGTGCGTTCTCAGTCAAAACAATCATAACTTTAACAGTATAGGAAAATAACATTTCTCATAACTTTAACAGTATAGGAAAAAAACATTTCTCATAACTTTAACAGTATAGGAAAATAACATTTCTCATAACTTTAACAGTATAGGAAAAAAACTTTTCTCATAAATTTAACAGTATAGGAAAAAAACATTTCTCGTAACTTTAACAGTATAGGAAAAAAACACTACACAGTTACACTTCAGGAAAAAACACATGCTGAACATCTTTGCATTGATGGTTTTCTATAAACTTTATTTTAAGAGAAGCCTTGCACTATAAACATAGTAACTGTATGACATATACAGCAATATTTCATCTTCAAGGTTCATTACTCAATATGCAACTGAAACATTTATACAATGATAATCCAAAACTTTAAACTGACACGTTCTACCCTCCACCCAATGTTGTTCTACACCTTTTCTACACCCTACAAGAGAAACTTGTTCATTCTATAAAGTATTTTCATAACTCCGCTGTAGTGTATTAACATGTATGTATGTAAATGGCATAATGTAATCGTGGTAACTTTGTTGGCTTGCTTTCGATTGATTGTGAGAGTCTGATAAAGAGATACAAGAGATATGTGAACATCAATAGACCTGTCGAAGCAGATGCCATATTGAATTAACACTGAAAACAAGGTGTGAGCGACAGAATACAGTCTTTATAACGTTACTGTATGTTAGCTGAACGATTAGCATGCGGTGACCATTCTCCCTAAAGTGAGAAGCTGCTCATCTCTGATCTTCTTGTTTATCATGTGGTGACTTTCTTTCATTATATTTTATTCAACATAGTTGTATACATATATATGTGACCCTGGAGCACAAAACCAGTCTCAAGAGTCAATTTAATATTTCCATTGATGTATGGTTTGGACAATATTTGAAAATCTGGTGCAAAAAAATCTGAATATTGCGAAAATCATGTTTAAAGTTTTTCAAATGAAGTTCTTAGCAATGCATATTACTAATCAATAATTACGTTTTGATATATTTACGGTAGAAATATCTTCATGGAACATGATCTTAATATTTGAGCCATACAATGTATTGTTGTCTATTGCTACAAATATACCTGTGCTACTTATGACTCATGTTTATTATTTGTATCCATGGTTCAGATTTATTTATATTTCTGGTATCTGCTTGTAGCAGATGTAATATGTAGATTGTGCACATTATGTGTGATGTTTCTGTTTTGTGTTCTCTGTGTGAATTACCCCAGGGGACTAATAAAGTGTAATATTCCAGTGATGACGTTGTGCAAACTTGTTCCTGCAAAACTGCACCGGAACCGAACCGACAGTCATTCTGAATCTAGATAGATCTCGCCACTAAATAAGAGCAGCATCACGTTATAACTCAATGATTTTACAGTAGTGCACAGGAATTAAATCAAAGCTTCCAGTGTCATCAATAATGAGAACGAGGAAGGCGGAGCCAGGAGTCTCTCTCCATTTCATTGGTTGTTGGTGCCGTGGGCGGAGCTCTGGTCAGCCTTCAGCAAATCATCTTTGGGTGTCAACCTTCAAAAAGCAATTACAGTAGGTGAGAATAACTATCTGTTGAGAGCATCTGTCCAATTAAAGGTTCAACAAGTCTATCCATTTTGAGTAGTATTAAATGTAATGAGTGATATGCACCTGTGTGAGGTTTGAGTGTCTGCTTTACTGCATCTGTCTGATCCGATGCGCTCCGTCTCCGAGGAACGATGGCGATCGGAGATGCTCTGGCTGTGGATGGCCGTGGAGACAGGTGTGTTGCCGTGGTTACTGGAGGCAGGTGTGTGCACACCTGTGCTGGTGCCCATGGACTTGGACAGGACCTTCAGCTTGTGCGAGGAGGACTTGTGCTGCACGCGGCTGTTGTGCTTGAGGAAGAACTCGCAGGACTCCTGCAGAACGCGCCGACTCTCGCTGATGGGACTGAAGCACAAACAAAGAGAGCTTCATTTAGCAGACGTGGCACCCCCCGGGGACACGTTCAGATAGAGATCACGTTAACCGAAAATTATCCGTCATATGCCTTTGATTAAGCACAAAGTGAATCGCTTGATCTGAGGTGTCTATCACGCCACATTAAAGAGCGACAAAACGGTATTTATTGCAAGAATTTCCTAATTAAAATGGACAGAAGTAACGATACACAAAGCTCAGCCTATTGTGATGTACTGGATGGGAGGCGCGCGATACTGTACATAGCCTACTGTACATCATCAATCATATTGCATCGATTGGGAGTTAAGAGTCGATATTGGTTCATTAAAATAGAGATATTTAGTGGTTTTTAGAGTCCTCCGCGGTCACTGCGGTGTTGAACATGAAGGGTGACGCGGTCTCTGTTAATCTGTTCTATTAATTAATTAATAAATTAATAAATGCATAAGCCTGTATGCTGGTCCGCTGGGTTCATTATTAAAAAATTAAAACGTGAACAAAATTTAAAGCAATTCAATGTATTATTATAATTAAAATGACGGGTAATAATAGATTATGATGGAATTTTTATGACCATGTTCGTCAAAATGACCGACAATGTTATAAACTAACGCAACCTCTGCATTCAACACAGTATTACAATTTTACTTAATGACTACTTCATTATGTTTTTAACGAACAATCTGTTGCTTAGTTATGTGCATCCTGTCAATCATCTCATCATAGTTAACATTATCCACATTCGATGAAGTAATTAATAAACGAAGATGCATGTTGATCTGCGGATCGCGCGTCTATCATGCAGAGAACTCTCTTCATGTGCATCATTATAAACGTTCACAGTATTGCTGCCAATGAAATATAACGCAGATAACATATTTAATATATTTTTCTACAGGTTAGATTTTGATTATTTATCACTCAAACCTCTTTCTCGATCTCTCCATTGGTCTTGCATATCCGCAATGTTTGTAGTTTTTAAACACTTTTTATGCAATTTTTGTAGTTCTAACCGAATACTCCGCTGTGGAAATATTAGTGTGCATCGATCTGTACATCGAATTTCTACCAGAAGTAGCATCTTTGGCAAACATACTATGAGAATATATTTAGGGCGGCTGGGAAGCGAATTGGGACGCAGCACATGACAAACTAAACCCTCTCTTTCTATGAACAGTTGTGTTAGGATTTGAGAAAGTGGCCTTACTCTTTCTTGCGATTTCTCTTGAAGAAGGACGCCCACTCGGAGCAGGTTTTCTTACTGCTGACCCAGAACACGGCTGATATTCCCACGATCAGCGTCATCAGATATTTAATGAGAAACAGCGAGAGCTCCGGCTGCTCCACATCAATGCTCTACAAAAACCAAACAGAAATCAGTCGGTGTGAGAGTAAATGCTCAGGTAATGAAGGATGGACGAGGGTCTCACATGGCGGGAGCAGGGGATGCTGTATTCCTGGCAGTGCCGGCGGATCCAGCTGTTCTCCCAGCGGCTGCGGTGCGCTTGTTCGTACAGATAACAGCCCAGCAGCACCAGCAGAGGCAGCAGGTACAGGCCGCTGAACACGCCGATGCGGATCATGAACTTCTTCAGCTTCTCCTGGTTCCGCTCGTCGTGCTGGATCACCTGACGCACACGGTTCAGAGACATGATGCCAGCGAGCAGCAGCGAGAGGCCGGCCAGCACGGAGACCGCCAGCGGAGCCACCACAAACCAGCGGAGCGCCGTGAGATCATAGAGACCCACGAAACACACGCCGCTGATGCCGTCTCCCTCCACCTTCTCCAGCGCCAGCAGCACCACGGTGAGCGCTCCGGGGAGACCCCAGGACACCGTGTGGAACCACACCGCCTTCTGCTCGATCGCCTCACAGCTCCACTTCGGCCCCGCGGCCAGAAACCAGGTGAGGGTCAGAACCACCCACCACACCATTCCCGCCGTGGAGAAGAAATACAGCAGCATGAAGAGCAGCGAGCAGACGCGACTCTGGGCTCCCAGCACAGCCGTCCACACACGGCCCGGCAGACTCGGCTCATTACAGGCCGCCTCGTTACCCAGCAGAAAACCAGCGAAATAGACCAGAGAGACGACGCTGTAGCAGACGGAGTAGAAGATGATGGGCCGCTCAGGGTAGCGGAAGCGCTTCACGTCAATGAGGAAGGTTAAAGATGTGAAGAGAGTTGCACACAAGCACAGGACCGAACACACGCCGATGAAGGTCTTGATGAACTGAACTTCTCGTGGTTTCAGGTACATGTTCTGGCACGGCGGAGCACAGTCTCGAGCCCCGAGGAACGAGCTGCCCTGACCGGGTCCAGTCTTCAGCTGAAGAGGACACCAGAAGCCCAGATCCCGGCCGGAGGACAAAGAGCTTCTGGATGTGGTCACCTCCACGGCTGAAACCGCAGAACCATGACACGACTCCAATCTGAAGAATCAACAACATGCACATTACAGCTCTGAAAACATACACCGTAAACCAAGGGACTTAACTAATCACCTCTCGTTTAATAATCAATACTTTAACAAACAAGCAATCAGCTTTATTATAATTATCCCATTACATTTATGCTTCTTACAAAACATAACTGCATTTAGGATTTCAATAACATCCCATGCATGGTGGAGAATTTTTACGGTAAGCTTAATATTATTTCAAACTTCCAATTTTTTCACCAGCCTAAAGAGACATAAAATGAGCACAGAAGAAAAATGTGCAATATTCGTCACATTCGAATGTTAGGCATGCGTCAGGAGGCTTTATTAGTGCCACACGAGATGCGATTTTAATGCTTGATTTATCCTCTCCAGCTGAACTCACTGCATGCGGCGCTGCTCATTCACAATACTGCAGGAAAATAGAGCATTGATGCAGAGATGATGCTGTTTACGTCAAAACTGAACCCAAGCCGTTCACACAGAACGCATATTTATAACATGTTCTATAGAGACGTCCATCAGCGTTGCTCACACAAGAGAGACGCATGTTTAGAAAGAGTGTCAAATTAATGCAAGTTCAACTATTAAAAAAACTCGTTTTTTCTGCATCATGTTTTTAAATGAACAAAGTACTGTGATTGGTTTTCACTATATAACTATACATACTTACACGATGCTTTTGTTTCTAATAGTTTGAGTATTTAGCGGTTTATAAACATTATTTTAAGCACTATGCACTTTTTCAAAGATAGTGTTATTCTATTGCTTTGAATATAGCAATAGAATTACTATATTCAATCCCCCCCCAAGAGAAATGATGCCCTCTAAGACAGCCCTACAGTACAGACTCAGCTAATCAATAATGAACCGAGGTGTGTTTTTCACAACATTACAAAGCATAATATTATACATTTGACACTTAATTACATTAGAAATCTATTACGTTCTTTTACTCAAGTAAAAGTAATTCAAAAGTTTACTCGAGTACAAGAATGTACTACATTTGTAATGTTCTTAAGTAAATCAAATAAAAAATTATTATTAATTAATGAAATGTAGTGCAGTAAAACGTATGACATTGCATCTGATAATAATCGATAATAATGGTATTTCTCGGTAACACTTTAGAATAATGTTCCATCATTAACGAGTAACTACACAAGATCACACGAGTAACGTAATATTAATAAATGTAGTTCACTATTAGCTAATCAGTAACTATTGTTTTCTCATACCTCCCTAAGAGCTACTGTATATACAGGTTCATAATCAATATGAATAATGTTTAATTCATTCTAAAGTGAAGATTGTGATTACTCTCTAGTAATTACTGAGGTTCTCGTTAGTAGTTCATTTTGCATGATTTGGTAACACTTAAATAATAACTAGTGGGTTACCAAGATCTTCATTTTAGCATGAATTATACATTATGCATAATTCACATGAATTATGAACCTGTATACAGTAGGGCTGTGCGATATGATGATATATATCGGATTGAAGAAATAAAAAGTCTATCGTATCATATTATGTTCTATCGTTTATATCGTGGTGTTGCAAAATACATTGTCTACGGTAATACCTTTTCATCATTTGAGTGACTGCGATCTTTATACGCTGTGTGACGGGAGACAGAACGAGCACAAAACCAGGAGCTCGTTACTAAACGAGGGACTACATCTGTAGCATGGCCACGCGTTTTTAAGCACTGCAGTTTTAAAACAACCGATTTTAAGCCGTTGAAAATCAAACAACAGAGCTATATGCGTGCGCCGTCTCTTTCTGTGTGAGAGGAGCGCGCTTATTCTTTTTTGCCGACTTTGAACGATTACATGAACACCCTTATATGCGTCAGAATCCCCGTCTTTGCAAGTATCCTCAAACACAGCGATTTAGGTCTTAAGAGAGAGTAAACGGCAGAAAGAGAAAACGCATATGTAACAGTAACTGAGCTATATTAGATCCGGACTTCGGTCTTAAAGGGGAAGCGTTCCAATATTCATTCATGTTAATCATAGCACACTGTTCTCTCTGCTCTCGACTTTAATCAGAATAAATAATAATAATTATATATTTATAATATGTATAGAATCTATACACACGTGTTAATTATATCTATCATAGATAGATAGATATAATTAACACAGTGAAGACTAATTATTTTACACAACATATGTAGCGTTTCTTATTTATTGTAATAATTATTATTATTAATTAGTTTCTTAACCTCACTGTAGATAAATAAAGAGTCAGTGATGAAATAAGGATGAGTTTATCTCTCTCTTTAGGCTTGTATTGGTTTGATATTGACATTGGTGACAAGGATTATGACAATTCTATGGTATCAAAGATTTTAATATAATAAAAATCTTTTAAAAAGAAAAGAAATCACTATATCATGATATATATTGTTATCGATATATAAAATTGGTCATATCGTGATATAAGATTTTGGTCATATCGCCCACCCCTAGTATACAGTAGTTTTTAGGAGTTATCCAGGATATATAAATATAGCAGTTATTGATTAGGTTTCAACTGAGCACTAATACTTACTAAAGCGTTAATCCAAGTTTATTGATAGTTAATAGTGCATTAGTTCCTGTGTAGTTATTCATTATCGTTCTGAAGTGTTACCCATTTATCTAACAGAAGACTGCTGATCTGAGCTTTATTGGCAGGTATGTTTACACACACGAGGGTTAGTTGATCTGCTCACCGGTCACACTGCAGCTCAGACGGCCAGCTGAGGTCGAAGGTCAGCATGTCTCTGCTGCAGTCGGTCAGCACTCGCTCACACTGCTCTCTGCAGGGACGCAGGACACGCGTGTGGTCAGTGCACTCGGGAACAAACGCCTGGCACAGGAACAGATGCACCTTAGGAGAACAGCGCAGGCTGACCAGCGGCATGAAGGACTGCAAACACACGCATGCACGCACACACACACACACACAGAGACACAGACACGCACATACACACACACACACACACACACACAGACACACACACACACACACAGAGAGAGACAGACAGACACACACACACACACACACAGAGAGAGAGAGAGAGAGACAGACAGACAGACACACACACACACACACACACACACAGAGAGAGAGGGACAGACAGACAGACAGACACACACACACACACACACACACACAGAGAGAGAGGGACAGACAGACAGACACACACACACACACACACACACAGAGAGAGAGGGACAGACAGACAGACACACACACACACACACACACACAGAGAGAGAGGGACAGACAGACAGACAGACAGACACACACACACACAGAGACAGACACACACAGACAGATACACACAGAGACAGACACACACACACCGAGGCAGACACACACAGCTGAAAATTGAGTGTTAAATCTTGTAATTTTACATTATTGACACAGTATTTTCCTATTTTGATATTGTGCAGTTGCTTTGCTACAATTTGTATTGTTAAAAGCGCTATATAAATAAAAGTGACTTCACACAGAGAGACACACACAGAGACAGTGTCATGTTAGAATAGAAAAGGGTTCTGTCCAAACTGTTGCTATACAATTAGATTCCTAGAATATCATTATATGCTGAAACATTAAGATTCATACTCATGGAAATTACTAAAGTGCTCAAACCTTTCATTAGAAGGGGGGTCCAATACTTTTGGCAATATAGTGTATATCACAAACATCTTCATCCTCCTGTGTCTGTATGCTACAGAAATACACACCTTCATCTTTACCGCAGCGATGTGCTGGTCATAGTGCTCCAGCATGTTGGGGAAGAAGGTGGTGTTGTAGGGCATGCCGTGGCACCATTGCACATGCACAGGCTCGCACGTGAACGAAGCGTGGCTCATGCAAGAGTCCAGCATGAAGAGAGCGATGCTGAAGCACATCTGGATCTGCATGACAGCCGCTGTTTGAGTCCAGAAAATTCAGGAGGATCTCAGTCATCAGCAGCACATGAGTTACTGCAATCTGCAAGACAAAACCTTTACATGAACACACGAGGACGGGAATAATACGAGTCACTCTAAACGACTGGAATACAATCTGCTGTGATACTGACGCCCAAGAATAAGACATTTCAATATAACACGTATAATGTTGGGTCCATTTGGGTGCTCTCAATCATAGCTGGATTGATCAACGCATACGGGCATGTGAGAATAAAGAAAACTCATATCTGTAATCATGCATATGTAGGACATATTGTACATATATTAACAACAATAATCAAGCTTGCACAGCGGTTGAGTGGGTTTGCTTTGTGCCATTTGAACATCTCTGGCTAACTCTGCCAAACCAATCATCATTTAGCCATACCATAGAAGAAAATCTAATTAATGAGCAATGCGAGTGAGACTGAAGGTCAGGGTCATATCTAAATGCATCATAATGAAGGAGTTGAGAGCATTAGATTGAATATGGCTCTGTTGGTGTATAATGTCTGCATATGACACGGTAAGTTGTGCTTTACTCCACGGAGGAGTGTTGATTTGTGCTAGGAAAGGTTCATCATTACTGGGATTTATTGTATCTCCGAAAGAGTTTCAATGATTTTATCTTTAAATGTCAATATATATCAGGGGGTTTTATCTGTGTCTACGAGCATTATCAGCAAATATACAGACCTTTAAAAATCAGACACGCTGCAGTTTGTACAATATTAATTCATATATCATCCTAAAAAAAGAGATGTGCTGAATTAACTAAGACAGAGGGTGAAGAGGAGGAGGAGGAGGAGGAGGAGGAGGGGAAGAGGAGGAAGATAAAGAAGAGATAAATGAAAAAGAGGAGGAAGAGGAAGACTAGATAGAGGAGGAGGAAGATGAAGAGAAGATGAAGATAAAGAGGAGGAGGAGGAAGAAGAAGAGGAACAGGAGGAAGATGAGTAGATAGAGGAGGAAGCTTCTCAGCTCAGCTCAATGTAACAAAGTATTTCTTATCTATTAATCATCCTAAAGACTTTGTCCTCAACATTCATTTAGTGACTTAAACGCTGCAATAATTTTATTTTAGTCTCTTTAAACACACAAACACAACTTTAGTGACTAAACATGCTTTAACTACCGCACATCAAACATCGCACAAACGTTCACTAATAATATTCGAATATGTGCTTCTATACTCACACAATCCTCTCCTTCATCCCGACCGGCGAGTGTCCTGAAGAGGAGAAGTGAGAGAAACAGTCGCTTCGCAGGAGTTTCTGACTTCCGAGAAAAACTGTGTTTAGGAATGCGCCGCGCATGCGCAGAATAATCCGTGTTACATTACACCACACACACACACACACAGACACACATACTCTCACCTCACTCACTCACACACACACACTCACACTCACACATACTCTCACCTCACACATACACACACACACACACACACACACTCACACTCACACTCACACATACACACACACACACACACACACACACACACACACACACACACACACACACTTTATGTGCAGACTCTCCAGTGGATGAAACGCCCAGAAAGTGTGTTTTCCGGTTATTACCGTGAATGACGTAATAATCGCGCATCACTAATTTCTAACAGCGGCTGGTTTGAAGCAAAAGGGTGTGTGTGTGTGTGTGTGTGTGTGTGTGTGTGTGTGTGTGGTGTGTGTGTGTGTGCGCTGTGTGCGCGTGTGTGTTTATGTGTGTGTGTTTATGTGTTGCAGGTTTTATAAATTAAATTAAATTCATACTTTTATTAAAGAGGACTGCATTAATTTAATATGAAATATGACAGAAACAGTTACAATAAATGAATTAATTCAAATGAATGCTGTTAATGGAAAACAATATTTCAGTTTCCACGCGTCATTAAGCAGCACAACCATTCTAAACACAGATAATAACAATAAATCATATAAATGCAGTATTGATGAGAACTTTTGCACATTAGGAAAAGTCTCCAGTGAAGAACCACGAGATGGCATCAGATCCCTGAACATCGAGTTCAGTGGAGCAACTCAAATATTAATATTCGAGCTCAGATTAAAGATTTTATATACAGCCCATTAGTTAAGATTTGTACTCTGAGATAACAAAAATAACCAGAAAGCGTCTGATTTAAACTGAAGACCAATTCAAATGTTATGGTTATTGTTATATTTCTGTCATAGGCCTATTTATTAATTTGTACTTTTAATTTAGTTAAAAACCCGTCTGCTGGCATTTCAATGTTATAATATCTCCACTTGTTTTTGCAGAATAACTTCCTATTTTATGTAAATGTAGTAATACTTAACTGTACGAGTCCATATTAATAATTCACTGTTATTATAGGAAACACAGAAATATTGATGTGATTTTTTTATGTTTAATTTTATTGTTGATATGGCTACTTTATTCTTTTTTTTTTGGGGGGGGGGGGGGGGGGGGACTTGATGCCGTTTATAATTACCCAGTTAATTAACATATGTATTATCTGTAAGGTAGATGCATTAATAACATACTAAAGTCTGTAAATTATTACAAATAAAGACGACTTTGTGCTGTAGAACAAAAGCTCAGGTCGTCTTTAATGTTTGTCTCTGTGGGTTTGCGCGCCTGTGGGCGGCGACGCGCAAGGAGCAACGAGAGCGCGCATCTGATCTCGGGGGCGAGCAGCGAGTGGTTTCCCAGGGAAGCAGCAGTGAACGCGCAGATCTGAGCAGAAGCTGAAGCAGAAGCAGCATCAGACGCGCGCAGATGGCGGGAGCGCAGCCGGGAGTTCACGCGCTTCAACTCAAACGCGTGTCGGTGAACGAGAGCCTGAGGACCGGAGACAAATTCATTAAATGGGACGATGTAAGTAACATGCAGTCCTGTTCTCTTCCCAAAGTGTCCTTGTGACGCGTTCCGAGCGCGAGCGGCGCGTACAGTCCAGTTACACAGACGCGTGCTTTCTCTCGGAGTGCTTTGAGTCTGTGTTTTTAATTAGTTTAAATTCTGTAATGCAAACTAAAGTGTCATCATCTCATTTGTTTGGAAAACACTTTAAAGTAGCCTGAGCTTAAACATATCTTTTGGATCGACATGATGCTGCGTAAATACCCACAAATACTATAGTAAAGTGTATTATACTGTATATATTATAACATTTGTTTATGTATGCTACAGTATACTCTATTATTAACTGTAATACATACTGTAGTATACTTTCGTTTTCACTAGTGTATTGTAGTATAATATACACTATACTAGAGTACAGTATTGGGTAAAGTATACTATAGTTGTTATATTACCACAACAAGTGCTTTACTATAGTATAAAAACACTAGTATTTATTATAAATCACTATAGCATTTTTTCATTTAATGACAAAGTTTACACATTTTTTAGTGATTGTCTCTTTAAATGCAGATATGTAGAGTAGGATATATATACTGTATATATATGCATCATGTTGATAGGCCATGTCTATTATTTCTTTAATAGATTGTTATTGATGTTATTATTTTCATATGCACCTGGCAGCTGATCCTGTAATTGTTCCTATATTTCCTCATATTGTCCTCGTTCATGGACTCTTCTGCTTGTGTGTGAAAGTCCTCGAGTCCGAGTGGTTTAATTAAATGCTGACACAGGACATATAACTATAACACCTGAAGATCACAGATGCACAGTGTGAGTGTGACACTAATTATGGATAGGGTCATTGGTTTTTCAAATTGATTGCACATAAGTAAGTGAGAAAGAATTGTATTATTAATAATCCCAAGCCTCCGTTAAGCTGTGTTGTGTTTGGCATAGAGATGACTGTAGCGTGTCTGATAGAAGTATCAGGTTTATCCCAATGTGTTCTTCAATATCCATGAACTACTGAAATCTGTGAATGTTTGTGGAATTGGTTATGGTCATTATTGCTGAAGCTCTGATCTTACACTGGCTCAGTTCAATCTTTGTCAAGAGAAGGGGTCTGGCGTGATGATAAACTCGTTGGTTTTTCATTTAATAACACTATAGTTAGTGAGGTCAACAAATAGTGGGTTTTTCCACTTTTGAAAGGGGTCAAAGACATATCCCGAGCCTCTTCCTAATATAAAGACATCATGTAATTGAAGAGGGTAGCACTGTAATCTTATTGGAGTCAGATGAACTAAAACCCAGCTTCATTGTATAACTGAGGAATTGACTAGTCAATTAATACAAAAATTGACTATTCGGTTTGGAATTATTTTTTTTTGTCAAGAGAAAACTAAATGTAATGCACTTCTCATGTTATAGCCTCTTCAAGATGAACTTCATCGTTATATTTCTCATTTGTAAGTCAGTCTGGATAAAAGCATCCGCTTAATCAATACTTAATCAGTCCGCTTAATCAGTCCGCTTAATCTAAATGTCATGTTTGAGAGTGTTCAAGTAGGCACAGAATAAACGCTATATTAGTGACCAGAGACATTAAATTCCCACGGTTTTCATGTAGATTCATGTTTTCATGTAGAGGGTTTTTTATTTGATCTTATTTTTATAAACAAAAAGATGTCAGGGATGGACGTGTTTCCTAACATGTGCATGATGATGCATCAGATGCTCCCGTTTTTCCCAGTTTGAGGTGGGTTTGGCTGTTTTTCCTAGTTTGAGGTGGGTTTGGGTGTTTTTCCCAGTTTGAGGTGGGTTTGGCTGTTTTTCCCAGTTTGTGGTGGGTTTGGGTGTTTTAACCAGTTTGAGGTGGGTTTGGGTGTTTTTCCCAGTTTGAGGTGGGTTTGGCTGTTTTTCCCAGTTTGAGGTGGGTTTGGCTGTTTTAACCAGTTTGAGGTGGGTTTGGGTGTTTTTCCCAGTTTGAGGTGGGTTTGGCTGTTTTTCCCAGTTTGTGGTGGGTTTGGGTGTTTTTCCCAGTTTGTGGTGGGTTTGGCTGTTTTAACCAGTTTGAGGTGGGTTTGGCTGTTTTTCCCAGTTTGTGGTGGGTTTGGCTGTTTTAACCAGTTTGTGGTGGGTTTGGCTGTTTTAACCAGTTTGTGGTGGGTTTGGCTGTTTTAACCAGTTTGTGGTGGGTTTGGCTGTTTTTCCCAGTTTGAGGTGGGTTTGGGTGTTTTTCCCAGTTTGAGGTGGGTTTGGGTGTTTTTCCCAGTTTGTGCTGGGTTTGGCTGTTTTTCCCAGTTTGAGGTGGGTTTGGCTGTTTTTCCCAGTTTGAGGTGGGTTTGGCTGTTTTTCCCAATTTGTGGTGGGTTTGGCTGTTTTAACCAGTTTGAGGTGGGTTTGGCTGTTTTTCCCAGTTTGAGGTGGGTTTGGCTGTTTTTCCCAGTTTGAGGTGGGTTTGGCTGTTTTTCCCAGTTTGTGGTGGGTTTGGCTGTTTTTCCCAGTTTGAGGTGGGTTTGGCTGTCTTTCCCAGTTTGAGGTGGGTTTGGCTGTTTTTCCCAGTTTGAAGTGGGTTTGGCTGTTTTTCCCAGTTTGAGGTGGGTTTGGCTGTTTTTCCCAGTTTGAGGTGGGTTTGGCTGTTTTTCCCTGTTTGTGGTGGGTTTGGCTGTTTTTCCCAGTTTGTGGTGGGTTTGGGTGTTTTTCCCAATTTGAGGTGGGTTTGGCTGTTTTTCCCAGTTTTAGGCGGGTTTGGCTTTTTTTTCCCAGTTTGAGGTGGGTTTGGCTGTTTTTCCCAGTTGGTGGGTTTGGCTGTTTTTCCCAGTTAGTGGGTTTGGTGTGCTTCCAGGCTGATTTCCTGAGTTTCCTCAGTTCACATGTTTTTGTCCTGTGCACTCCTTCCTCTTTTGTCTCTCTTATTCTTTCAAATGTCTTCATCCTGTTTCACTTTTGTCTTTTAAAGTCTTTGTGTTCTCGCTGGTTAAACTGAAAAGTGGTTTGCCAGAAGAGGCTTTTGAAAATCAGAGTTTTTCAGCAGAATCATTAGATCCTTTCACTTAATGTTGTGCTCTTTGCTCGTTTTTATTCATTATCCTACAGAGAACAAGCTGCCAAACAAAACCAATTCAGGATTTATTTCAGTATTAGTCACTTATTCAGACCTTGTCTTACTTGCCTCACCAGTCTATCAGAAACCAACTTCTTCTAGAGAATTAGTGATCTTTAAAATGTCACATTTCAGCTTAGGAGGGCTGGTCGGTTTGGCTGTTTTTCCCAGTTTGAGGTGGGTTTGGCTGTTTTTCCCAGTTTGTGGTGGGTTTGGCTGTTTTTCCCAGTTTGAGGTGGGTTTGGCTGTCTTTCCCAGTTTGAGGTGGGTTTGGCTGTTTTTCCCAGTTTGAAGTGGGTTTGGCTGTTTTTCCCAGTTTGAGGTGGGTTTGGCTGTTTTTCCCAGTTTGAGGTGGGTTTGGCTGTTTTTCCCAGTTTGTGGTGGGTTTGGCTGTTTTTCCCTGTTTGTGGTGGGTTTGGCTGTTTTTCATTAGAATCATTAGATCCTTTCACTTAATGTTGTGCTCTTTGCTCGTTTTTATTCATTATCCTACAGAGAACAAGCTGCCAAACAAAACCAAATTCAGGATTTATTTCAGTATTAGTCACTTATTCAGACCTTGTCTTACTTGCCTCACCAGTCTATCAGAAACCAACTTCTTCTAGAGAATTAGTGATCTTTAAAATGTCACATTTCAGCTTAGGAGGGCTGGTCGGTATGTGCGACAAGATGTTTTGCTATGCTGATTATACCATGGTGGATATATTGGCCAGAACTGAGAGTCATTCAAACTAATGGAAACATTGCTCAGAACAGTTCGGCCTGATGGCGTTTGGTTTAGAGCCCTGCATTTCAGCCCGGGCCCAATGGGCCTTCTCTTTTTTACACCCCTAGGGCTGGGCTTCAGGCCAAATTTCATGTCTTAATTCAGACGCGGGCCGGGGCTCGGGCCTGTTTTAGGCTTCTCCTTATTTTTTATATTTTAGACATCCATCAATTAGTGATGAAAGTGTTGCTGCGCTAGTGGAAACCACATGAGATGGTGCTGCCGTGACTGTAAAGAGCTCGACGTGTTTAGTGTCCAGCAGCAGCGAGCCGTCAGCGCAGCTGAAGAGTTCTACCTTCAAACGCACTAAAGAGGCTAAAGCTTGCCGCGAAGCCCGGAGGAATTACCATGATTGTGTCCGGGGGAAATAGTAAGGAGATATTTGAATTATTTACTAATAAACTAGTGTTTTCTGAGTCCGTGTCGCAAAGATGAAGTTGCCGATCCTCACTCGCCATCTCCTCATTATACACGCCTTTAGAGAGAAGTGCATCTGTACGGATTATGATTATAATTGTTCGTTAAGTAGTAATTAAAGCTTTCTATAGATATATTTATCATGTATTCGCTGAGCTTCGGTTCATTTTTGTGAAGCATTCACCGAGCACAGCATGTTTATTTTCTTTATTTTATAAAAGCACAATGTTTTGTTGATATTGTGAGTGCACTCAGATAAAAGTAGACTCTTTATGATGTATTACTCGTACCTTTGTGAGCAAAAAAGACGA
>CM049816.1:261818-281818 GCA_027422435.1 Schizopygopsis pylzovi
AGTTCTGGTGCAACACACAGCAGATGATCATTTTCAAGACAAAAACAATAGCTGTGCTGCAAAGATTGTAATCAATCAGTTGGAGCTGTCTATGCATCATGTTTTGGGAAGATGAAGGTGTGCTCTCTATTTTGAGAGAGTGTGTGTGCGTATGTGAGAGAGAGAGTGTGTGTGCGTGTGTGAGAGAGTCTGTGTGTATGTGAGAGAGAGTGTGTGTGTGTGTCTGAGAGAGAGAGAGTGTGTGTGCGTGTGTGAGAGAGAGTTTGTGTGTGTGTGTGTGTGTGTGTGTGTGCGTGTGTGTGCGTGTGAGAAAATTCAGTGTGTGTGTGTGTGTGTGTGTGTGTGTGTGTGTGTGTGTGAGAGAGAGAGAGTGTGTGTGTGTGTGTGTGTGTGTGTGTGTGCATGTTTATGTGGTTTATGAGGACACAAATTTGTATAATGACATAGGTATGACATAGGTATTACAAGGAGAAGGTGATTTATGAGGACATTTTCAGTGTCCCCATAATTCAAAATGCTTATAAATCATCAGAGTGAGTTTTTTGGATGGAAGTAGAAATGCACCGTCTCCTGTGAGGGCTAAGTTTAGGTGTAGGGTAGGTGTAGCAATGCACATACAGTTTGTACAGTATAAAAACCATTACGCCTATGGAAGTCCCCGTAAACCATAAAAACCAACATGTGCTGTGCCTGTGCTGTGCTGATGGAAAGTCTGTAACGTGTGTGTGTAAAGACATGTGTGTGTGTGTGTGTGTGTGTGCTTTGTGTGTGTGAGAGAGAAAGGCACCTTTAACTGCATGTAAAAGAAAAATGTCACACATCTTTACTCAGTAATTTCCTCCTGCTATATTCGTGCTGCTTTGCTGTTGAAAATTTACACGAGTTAATAAATATTTAAACTCCTAATCTACCACTAAAGTGATAAAAGTGTTAAACTAACAGATAATCAAAGTATCAGTTCTGCGCAACACTGATTGAGTCAGAGAGAGGATGCTTTGATTATCATTATAAATGGGGAAAAAACATCCAAGTGCAAATAAATAAATAAATAATTTACTATTGCATTTAGACATCTGACATGGAAAAACCTAAACTACTGAGATCAGCATCGGTATTATTAAAGGTGTTCAGCAATCTGATGCTGATTTGACTAGATTCAAACCAGAACCGTACAGCAGCGGGCCTGGATTTGCATGCCACACTAAACAGACCGTCGTCTCGAAGCGGGAGCTCTTACGGTCTGGACGTGTTTGATAAAGATCTGGGCCCGTATTCATGAAACATCGTAGTGCTAATAGCTGCTTCTACTAACACAATGTCCTCTTAAAATGAATGAAAAGATCCTAGTAAAGAAAAAAGTAATTCAGAAAGCATCTTAAGGTCCAAAATTGTTAGGAGTCCGGGCGAGGACTTTTAAGAGGCTCGAGAGTTTCTTTAGAAGTGGAGAAAATAGACGAAGCATGAAAAACATGTGTTGCACACACCGATCTACACTCACCGGCCACTTTATCAGGTACAGCTTGCTAGTACTGGGTTGGACCCCCTTTTGCCTTCAGACCTGCTTTAATTCTTCGTGGCATAGATTCAACGAGGTGTTGGGAACATTCCTCAGAGATTTTAGTCCATATTGATATGATAGCATCACTCAGTTAGTGCAGATTTGTCCATGATGGGAATTTCTCGTTCCACCACATCCCAAAGGTGCTCTATTGGATTGAGATCTGGTGACTGTGGAGGACGTGTGAGTAAAGTCATGTTCAAGAAACCAGTCTGAGATGATTTGAGCTTTGGTGCATTATCCTGCTGGAAGTACATCAGGAGATGGGAACACTGTAGTCATAAAGGGAGGATGGTCAGCAAAAATACTCAGGTAGACTGTGGTGTTTAAACAATGCTTAATTGGTACTAAAGTGTGCCAAGAAAATTCCCCTCACACCATTACACCCCCACCAGCCTGAACCGTTGAGACAAGGCAGGATGGATCCATGCTTTCATGTTCTTTATGCCAAATTCTGACCTGACCATACGAATGTCACAGCAGAAATCAAGACTTTCCAATCTTCTATGGTCCAGTTTTGGTGAGTCTATGTGAATTGTGTCCTCCGTGTGCTGTTCTTATCTGACCGGAGCGGCACCCGGTGTGGTCTTCTGCTGCTGGAGCCCATCTGCTTCAGGGTTCGACGTGTTGTGTGTTCAGAGATGTATTCTGCAGACCTTGGTTGGTTATTTGAGTTACTGTTGTCTTTCTATCATCTCTAACCAGTCCATTTTCCTCTGACCTCAACAAGGCATTTTCATTCTCGCTCACGGGATATTTTCTCTTTTTCGGACCATTCTCTGTAAACCCTAGAGATGGAAATCCCAGTAGATCAGCAGTTTGTGAAATACTCAGACCAACAACAACCATTCCACATTCAAAGTCACTTAAATCCCCTTTCTTCCCCATTCTGATGCTCGGTTTGAGTCATCTTCACCACATCTAGATGCCTAGATGCATTGAGTCACTGCCATGTGATTGGCTGATTAGCAATTTGTGTTACCAAGCAAATGAACAGGTGTACCTAATAAAGTGTCCGGTGTGTGTGTGTGTATATATATACTGTTCTCTATTATAGATCAGTGGTTGCATACAATGCATGACGGTGACTTAAAAAGACGCTACACATTAGATTGATCTTATTAGAGACACGCTAACATCTCCGACACCAGCGCCAGAACTGAAAGTAAACATTAACTACATTAACATATTCAGCAACTGGAGAAATGCAGCAGTGATGATGCAAAGAGATCACAAACAATTACAGCACTTTCAGAACCGTATTGTGTCGCTGTTCATATCCTATTAAATCTGTTAAGTATGACAGCATGGCAAATAAAACTAAAAATAATATATATACATATATAATGTGTGTGTGAAGGATTATAATAGACCTTACTCTTAAAAGCGCTCTTTTATTTCCTTCTTGGACACCCAACCAATCACAGTCTTCAAAGACTGTATCCTACCTAGCAACAGGGTCAAGCCCCGCCTCCTCACTGAGATACATTTTCAGAGTTGCTCTCAGATTGGTCCTGAATCACTTTTAAGCTAAGACTCCTAGTTAGAGATTTTAGAGCTAAATTAGGAGCTCATAGAGTGGATTCACAGAACCATTAAGAACACGTGCCCTGGGCTTGTAAGTGAAAGTAACACCATTATGTCCTCGAAAGACACTTAATACGTCTCGCAGATGAAGAGCTGCGTCAGAGCTCTCAACTTCACTTGGCAGGACTTTGACATACACTATATTGCCAAAAGTATTGGCACCCCCTTCTAATGATGGGTTTGACCTAATTATCATTTCTCTTTGATTCCTGTCTTATACACAGAGACACTGTCATGTTAGTTTAGAAAAGGGTCCTGTCCAAACTGTTGCTATACAATTAGATTCCCTAGAATATCATTATATGCTTAAACATTAAGATTCATACTCATGGAAATGACTAAAGTACTCAAACCTTTCATTAGAAGGGGTGCCAATACTTTTGGCAATAGTGTATATTAACAGTTTCACCACCACAAAAGATTATTAGCTCATTTGTATCTTAAACGGACCATTTTTCTGTAAGCTTGCATTGTTACTGCTACATGAGAAATAGCAGATTGTGTATATGTGTAATTTATCAGATAGAAATGTGATTAAATGACTTGGTCAGTGATGTTTACTGTCCATCAACCGTTGTAATTCTCTATTGCCAGAATCACTTTATGATACTTTAGTCAACCAGTCTTTCTCCAGCAATTACAACACGGGTAGATTTGAGCCCTCGTTATGTGGACAGCTCGTCAGTAGGGTTTTTAAATTTAGAAAGCATTTTTAAAGTGTAACCACATAGTCCTTTGATCTCTGGGTGTGTTGTAATCATTTTAAAAGGTCTAGTTTCCGTTCTTCAAAGGTCTTTTAATGCTCCGGTACCAGAATCCAATTTCTCCTCACCGTCTCGCTATCCTCTGGTTTGTGTTAAAGTCAATCCGATATCTGAACCCCAGCCTCCAATGAGATGCTGTTTCACACAGTCTTAATTAACGAGGTTTCTGATGAAAACAGCTCTTCATGGACTTTGATTGAACTCATTGGAGATAGCTTTGAGGTTTGGAACCAGGACGAAGGTGATGTTTTCCACACTTCACAGTAACTAGTGTCTGAATCCATGAAGCGCTGATCTGAGATGCTCGAGGACCGTTTTCGGTAGATCCTCTTCTTTTGCTCCATTTCTTTAAGTGTGTCAGAGATGTAGGTCACACGTCTTTTTTTTCTTGTGAGCAGTCAAGAATAAGAGCGTATCAAATTTAAAATGGCATTGGGGCTGGCGCTGACACAGGGGCCTGTCATACCTAAAATACTGGCCCCTTGCGTCATTGTTCCTCGAGAGACAACTGCTAACAACAGACATTACATCCAGCGTTAAAATAGAAACAAATAGAGCGAACAATGGCATGCTTCAGAGGAGTAGTTTAAGCTAAGGTTTGGCTTCTGTCTGTAAACCCAGAGAAGAACATACTCGTCAAGACCTTTGAGAAAATGCTGGAAAGTGAGCATGCTTTTTCAGTTTTTAATTTACATTTACATTTATGCATTTAGCAGACGCTTTTATCCAAAGCGACTTACAGTGCATTTAGGCTATACATTTGTATTGTCAGTATGTGTGTTCATCAGTATGTTTAATTCATCGATTAAATGAACTTGGTGCCTTTAAGATCTCCTTTGTACTTCACACTGCTTTAAAGCAGCTTGCAGGTAGTTTGTGTCAAGCGTATATGTGCACAAAACCAGTCATAAGCGCCAATTTTGTGATTTATGGTCTGGACAATATTTTAAAATCTGGTGCAAAAAATCTAAATATTGAGAAAATCATCTTTAAAGTCGTTCATGTGAAGTTCTTAGCAATGCATATTAATATCAATAATTAAGTTTTGATATATTTACGGTAGGAATATCTTCATGGAACATGATCTTAATATCTGGCATAACATACAATGTATTGTTGTCTATTTGAATGAGCACTGTGCTACGTCCGAACTGACTGCATTATTTTATGTATAATCCTTTTCTATTTAACTGTTTTAAATTTCATTTTAAATCAATTTCTATATCATTTTAAAATTCCTTGTTTTATTATTTTTAACTCCTTGTTTTTATTGCTGTGAATGATTATTTCACTTTCTTTTATGTAAAGCACTTTGAATTACCACTGTGTATGAAATGTGCTATATAAATAAACTTGCCTTGCCTCTATTGCTGCAAATATACCTTCACTGCTTATGACTTCACTGCTTATCTGACTATCACTGCTTATCTCCAGGGACACATATTTATATATATACAGAGAGAAAGAGAGATTATAAACTCTCTACAACAGATAAAAGATTGTATTTTTCATGCTGTTAATCCGTGTGTAATAGTTGTGTATGAGAGTCGGATCTCCTCGTCGCTGTTAAGAAGACCTCTCTGAACAACTATCACAGAAATCAATGTAAATCACTGAGAAACTCGTGGACGTGTGCTGAGGGAACATGATATTGTGGTTCACAGGGTTATTTTGAAGCTAACAGGGCTGCTTGTCATACCGTATAGGACTAATATAGATCCCGAGGCTTGTAGATACTTACCAAAGCTCGACATCGGCTGGTTTGCTGCTGGCTTTGGTTGGTGTTAGCATCGCAGACAGCACTGGATAGTGTTGCGCTGGCGTAACGAGAACAGTGTTTTAAATAGATCTGACCTTGATACGACAGGTAATGACGCTCGTGGTGCTTCGACAGCATGTGTGCTGCTGACTGTACACGTTCTGTCCATCTTTCCTCGTCCTAGGATTGTTCCGGTCATCTCAGGTGTGTATGCAGAGTTGGTGGACTTCATTCACATACACCTGTGCCAGTGACTATCCCAATCCCAGATTTATTGTTTAATTGCCACCAGCTATCATCACATTAAGAAACGGGTGTTTTTTTTGTTCCAGGGCTTCGCGATACCTCACTGTGACCTAAAGAAGACCCATCTACAGATCTGTCCCATCATGCAATAAAACGCTTTCTGGCTTAAGCCATTAAAAGTCCTCCTAGATATAATCAGCTTCCCTTTGATTCATTGAAGTTTAAAGCAGATCAATGTAAGGTTGGCTGTTTGCTGTGGGAGGTGTTTGCAGTCAAAGGTTAGCATTTCCAGCCTCGGCGTAAAGGTTCTGCTTTGAAGTGTGTTTAAAAAGAGCCAGCGCTGTGTGACGCTGTCTGTGTGTGTGTGTGTGTGTGTGTGTGTGTGTGTATGTACATGTGTGTGTGTGTGTGTGGGTGTGTCTGCGTGTGTGTGTCTGTGTGTGTGTGTCTGAGTGTGCGTGTCTGTGTGTGTTTGTGTGTGTGTGTGTGTGTGTGTGTGTGTGTGTGTGTGGGTGTGTCTGTGTGTGTGTGTGTGTTGTGTGTGTCTGTGTGTGTGTGTGTGTGTGTGTGTCTGTGTGTGTGTCGTGTGTGTGTGTGTGTGTGTGTGTGTGTTGTGTGCGTGTGTGTGTTGCGTGTGTCTGCTGTGTGTGTGTGTGTGTGTGTGTGTGTGTGTGTGTGTGTGTGTGTGTCGTGTGTCTGTGTGTGTGTCTCTCTGCGTGTGTCTGCTTGTGCGCGTGTGTCTGTGTGTGTGTGTATATATGTGTGTGTGTGTGTGTGCGCATGCATGCGTGAATGCTTGCATGTGTGTTTGTCTCTGTGTGTGTGTGTGTGTGTGTGTGTGTGTCTGCGTGTGTGTGTGTGTGGGTTGTGTGTGTGTGTGTGTGTGTGTGTGTGTGTGTGTGTGTGTGTGTGTGTGTGTGTGTGTGTGTGTGTGTGTGTGTGTGTGTGTGTGTGTGTGTGTGTGTGAACATTAATTTCTCTCATTGCAGGAGACACACATGAGTTCAAATACATTTAACTCTACAGCTGCTCGTTTAGTTGTGTTGGCAGATGTTACATTTACATTTATGTATTTAGCAGACGCTTTTATCCAAAGCGACTTACAGTTAATACAGGTTATACATTTATTGTCCGTATGTGTGTTCCCTGGGAATGTTACACAACCATATGCCTCCACTGTTCATTAATTATTTAAGTAATACACAAAATCAGATCATTTTCAGTGCCACCAACCGCTGCTCTCCTACATCTATCCTACATGTGTGAATGCACCATTAACATCGATCAATACATCACAAACCCTCGTATTACTCACAGAAACTGTTCTGTTTGCGTTTCCTTCTCGGCAGGTCTATAAAACTGCTCCATTACGCTCATGTGAAGCTAGGAAATATATTTGCATGCAGGCACACGTGGTTTTGTGTAATGAGTAACCAGATTTGTATTTATTTTACTCTCAGCATAGTCACAATATGTTTAGGTGACATTTGGGTAAAATTACATAACAGAAGGGAATATATGTGTCCCTGGAGCATAAAGCAATCAAAAGTAGCACAGCTATATTTGTAGCAATAACCAACAATACATTGTATGGCTCAAAATTATAAATTCTGTTATGCCAAAAATCATTAGATATTAAGATCATGCTCCATGAAGATATTCCTACCGTAAATATATCAAAACTTAACTATTTAACTATATAACTAAACTTAGGGACACGTATGTAAAATGACTCAAAACATGTTATAATATCCGGTGATGTTTCTCTTGAGTCGTATTTTCCCGGCAGTCTCTCCGTCTTGCTCTCAACATCAATATTGGATCGTTAAAGCTCCTTCAATCTGATATTTAAGCTGTGGTTATAAAGTGAGCATGGCTCTGGTTAAATGCTGCTTTCATTCTGGACGGCTCGTCTGATGTACATTTTATGTTTTTGCACCAAAAACAATGTTTTCTCTGCCTCTCTTTGTCCCGTACTCTGTAATGATTGGTTGACAACCTTCCTCTGACCCGTACGCTGTCACTTTAAGACACACAACGTCAACATCTTCTATTTCATAAGAGCAAAAAGCAACCTGTTTCCCATCATATGTCAGGATTGTATTTATTTGGTTTTATTACATTATTGTCTATTGTAATTGTGCCGTGGGTGCGAGTCTAAACATGCTGTTCTCATAATGAGTCTGGTTTGTGATTGCAGGAGACCGACCTGTTAGACCTCTCGCTCATCAAGGATACGAAGGGAATTTCCAACGCCGAAGAATGCATTTGTCACAAGACGTCAGATGTGTACTATTTCAAACTCCTTGACAAATTGCACCGTGTTTCTTAGTAGTCAAAGTGTACTAGTAGTGTGTGTACTATTTCAATACTCCTTGGGACTAAATTGGCACACTTTCTAGTATATAAAAGTATATTATTAAGTGTACTTTATGTAGTAAGTATACAAATATCAGTGTACTAGTAGTATGTGTACTATTTCAATACTCCTTGGGACTAAATTGGCACACTTTCTAGTATATAAAAGTATATTATTAAGTGTACTTTATGTAGTAAGTATACAAATATCAGTGTACTAGTAGTATGTGTACTATTTCAATACTCCTTGGGACTAAATTGGCACACTTTCTAGTATATAAAAGTATAATTTTAAGTGTACTTTATGTAGTAAGTATACAAATATCAGTGTACTAGTTGTCAGGGATCGGAGATGGAAGAGGACGAGGACCCAATTGCTGGAGGTTAAAGGGCTTTTTATTTACAATAATAAAACAAACAAACAAAAACTACCCCGTAGGGGAAAAACAGACTGGCTGGCTGGTTGGTAGCTAGCTAGCTAGCTAGCTAGCAGCTAGCAGGCTGGACAGGGCTGGACAGGACAAGGCTGGACACAGACGACATCTAACATAGGGTAACGAACCCACACGGAACTGCAAACACAAGGAGATTATAAAGGGAGCAAATGATGAGGGTAACGAGGGAAAGCAGCTGGGGAAAATTAATCAATAAACAGGTAACAAGATGGGTGGGGTCAAGACAAATTGACATGAGAGCACGTGGCACACAGAAAACTAGGACAGAAGCCACGTGCTCACACAAAACAGAAACACAAGCACATGGTCAGCAAACAAATCACCAGCCATGTGCAAAACAGGACATGAACACGCAGCTAATGTGAAAACTCATAAGCCACGTGTTCACACAAGACATGACAACATGAAAGCACGCAGTCAATGAATGTACAAGCTGCGTGCCACACAGCACAAGATATAACATAAATGCACGCAGCCGATAGAAACACGAACTGCGTGCAACACAACAAAACACACGTGGACAAGAGTGTGCGGTCTCTAGCGAACCCGAGACCGCGCACTCACACAATGACAGAAAATGGAGCGCGAGTGTCCGAAGCCCGACACGAACCGAAACTCAAGACATGAGTTTCTTGAGTTTCTTGATCCAAACACCACGCTCCACACAAAACAATGTACGCAGACGAGAGAGCGCGCGTTAATATGCATATATTTTGTTATATGAATATCTGAACACACCAAACAACAAAAGAAAAACAGAGTATCTGCTTTTAAACAAACACCGTTTATTAGCTTCATGCACTCTTTTATAAACACTTGAATATGGGTATGTTTCATAAAATTGATTCAGAATGACGAGTCGATCAACACCACAGAACTTGACACTCATTATTAACTCTTCATTGGTGATATTTTATTCATAACTTTACACAGTTTTATGTCTGATGACGGTGTTAGATTACACGTGGAAGCATCTGTTGTTTCAGTTTCTTCTTCTCTTGTGTTGTTTGGTAATTCTGTACAGAAGATGTGTTATAGCGCCCCCTACTGTAGAACAATGAAAACAAGAGGAGCACATATATTTACAAAGACTTGTTCTAAGTATGTCAAGTATACTTAAATCCTGTTTAAGTACATGAGAAGTAGACTAAACGTATACTTTTCTATTTAAAATTTAAGAGAAGTATATTAATAGCACACTTGAATTACTCGTAAGATGAAACCGAACAGACTTCATTCCTGCCACAAATACTGTATGATTATAAATGTAGGGCTGTCCCGAGAGGAGTATGCCAGTAAGATTTCACGTTTCACAAACAGCTGAAGAAAGATCATGTTTGTGAGAAGCTTTTAGATGATTGCACTTTGAAAAGTGGACAGAAACGATGGTTTCCGGTTCCTAGAGGTCATTAGTGCTGATGTGAGAATAGCGTCACTGTCGAGCGCAGACGTCTTGAGATGTGCCGCTCATGTTGAAGAGCTGTTTACAGAGCAATATTTCCCACGTCATGATAGTGGCCTTAAAGCAGGGTCAAAGATTGATGGCTGGAGAGAGAGAGCAGTGTGTGTGTGTGCTTCACATTACATCTATGAACACTTATAAAGAGTTTGGATGCTTCGATTCTCTATATTTATTTATTTGTATTTTTTTTGATAACGATAATTAGATGATATTTTGTCGAGCGTGTTATTGTGCTGACATCAGTTCACATCAGTAAAAATAAATTTATATTTTCATAAGTTTAAATAGATTTTTTACTTTTATCTGCATTTTTACCTTTAATTAATCCTTTTTTAAGTCCATATTTTAAGTCAAATTGTAACATTTAATCATTTAAAGGCTGTTATAAAACGAAACCAGTATTGACAAAATTAATATTTGCAGAAGTTGCATCTGAAGTGGCATTTAGATGTATTTACACACTATATTATATATTATTTATATTATAATATGTATAAGCGATGCAAAAGACTATGTAGTGCTTTAACCTGCATATTGTTCTGATATTTTAAACACTGATCATAAAACATTGAAACTGATATTTGAAATTATAAAAAAAAAGAAAAGATACTTTAAATGTTAAATTAAATTAAAAAGCATCAGGTGGCAGCACGTCACTGTTAACAAATGAGTCGTTGTGACTGAACCGAATCATTTAACGGTTGCTTCTTTCAGTAACGAATCACCGTCAGGTTTCTCAGAGACGCTAAACCGTGCTGTAGCTGTGGGTTAGGTTAGCTGTAGCTGTGGATGATTTTTTTGTTAGCTAAAGAGCAAAAACAGGTAATATGGTGTCTTAAACGTAAGTCTCTTAATGTTAACTTATTGTTTATTGAACTGTTATATAAAATCAATATCACGTTTGTTATCATGCTGACTTTTGAAGAAAAAAAACGGCACTCTTCCTGTGATTTTTAACTATATAAATAAATAACTCATATACATTTTCTGCCCCCATATCTAGAATTTTGTTATCTTTCTTAATGCATTTTAATAATTGAATCATGCAGTGAAAAAACTGTCTAAATGCGCACGCGCACTGTTTAACCCGCTAGACTTCATCACGCATGCATGCATGCACTCCGTAGGTGTTTTGTTTTGGTGTTTGCAAAATACTTGATAATGTAAAATTGCACATCGTTAAAACAACAATTACTGTATTATCGCAGACGATATATATCGCACCCCACTAGTCAAATCACAGTGGAGTCAGCTGTCTTAACCGCGGTTTGTGTGCAAACACATACGAGCTTCATCACTGTGTGTGTGTGTGTGTGTGTGTGTGTGTGTGTGTGTGTGAGAGACTGTGTGTCTGTGTGCGCGTGTGTGAGAACGTCTGCTTGTGTTTTGCGGTAAACTGTGAATTTGTATTTGGTAATCTGATAATTTGATGTTTTTTTTCATTAAACATCAGCAAATAAATGCATGATTCAGACAGTGTCTGACAGTTGGTTCATGTTTGGAGGAATCTGCAGTGTTTCAAAGTAAGTACACAAGTACTAGAAATGACACCCTTGTCATTTCTAGACTGGACTACTGCAATGCTCTTCTAGCTGGACTTCCATCAAACACAATCAAACCTCTACAAATGTGTGATTCAGAATGCAGCGTGCACGACTGGTCTGTCAACGAGCCTCAAAGAGCCCATGTTACACCTCTCTTTGTCTCCTTGCACTGGCTACCAGTTGCAGCTCGCATCCAGTTCAAGACACTGATGCTTGCATATAGAACAACCACAGGCTCAGCACCCACCTACTTCCACTCACTATTACGAATCTACATACCCTCCGGAAGTCTGAGATCTGCTAGTGAGAGACGCCTCGTGGTACCATCACAGAGAGGCTCAAAATCACTCTCCAGAACATTCTCGTTCACCATTCCTGGCTGGTGGAATGATCTTCCCATCCCCATCCGGAATGCTGGATCCCTGTCAATCTTCAAGCAACAACTGAAAACTCATCTCTTTCAACTCTACTTGACTACTTAAAAAAAAAAAAAAAAAAAAAACTTTCACTTTTTCAAAATCTTCATCTTTCTCTTTCTCTTTCCCTCCTTCCCTTGCTAGCATGTACTTATTTGAACAATGCCTGAGACTTGGTGTTATTGGCACTTCCTCTGTATGTTTGGCTCTTCAAGATTAATCGCTTTATGTACTCCCAATTGTAAGTCGCTTTGGATAAAAGCGTCTGCTAAATGACTAAATGTAAATGTAAATGTAAGTAGATGTGCGTTAAATTAAATAATGTCTTATTAACAGACAAAGAGAGCGGCCTGCTACCTTTAGCCAATGGGAATCATAATAAATATTGTAAATCTTCTCTTCTTTTCTGCATTTAACTGCTGTTATAGCTCATTTACTGATATAGCTCATACTTGTGTAACTCAAATATTGTGGCTTTATGATACATGATTTGTGATGTTCCTCATTCGTGTGTCACTTTGGATAAAAGCATCAGCTAAATGAATACATGTAAATACAGAAAGCAATTCCTCATTTGTTATTGCATTCATGGTGACATGTTATGTTCACACGGATGTCTTATAGAATCCAGAGCACTGTGTGATAAGTGTGCTGTGTTCATGGTGTTAGTTTTTTGGATGAAACTGAACTCAGGTCACGATCAGCAGAGTCGTGTCTAATCTCTTCAATACTGATTTCATGCAGCATTCAATACAGGCTTCATTGCTTTTTCTTGCTCCGAAATGACGCCCCTGATACAGAAAGGTTGCCTGTAAGCAGCTGTTTTGTGTTCATCAGTGATGCTGTTGAGAGAAGTTTAAAGCAGTGAGTTTTATAATTGTGATAATTGGCTAATGTGAGTGCTGGAAAAGCCTGAAAGCACAGCTCGATCTACGGATGGCCTTATGCGGATACCTCATTCTCTCCAGGCAGTCAATCAATTTAATTGCACATAATCTGTTTGAGACCGAAGGCTCTTTGTATCTGTGTTCTCACAGTCTGCCGGGACACTGGAGAGGTCTGACAAAAGCTTTTATCCAGCAGCAGATCTGCCTTGCATTCCTCTGTACACACTAGGCCCCTGTTCAGGTTAGTTCGTTAGATTGCCTAAAGCCCTCATTGGATTACGCTCGTTTGTGCTGGTGAAACCGTAGAAGCCTCGATCCGCTGAGAGGGGAAGTCTGTGTGATTGTGACGGCCACACCTTCACTCAGCAGGTGGGCTTTTCTTGTGTAGTTTATGGGTTTAATGTAGGTCATCGTAGAAGCATAAGCCAAACCGTTGGTCGTCTCAGCTGAGTGAAGATTAGTGATCAACCAATATATATTTTTTATAACCGATACCGATACAAATTATTTGCATGTTTATGTACCCGATAACCGATATGCAGAACCGATATTTATTTACTGTTATAAAGTACATAAAGTACACTCTATATTCGATTAATCTTCAAATTACAACAATAAAAACATTTTATTTATAAAAAGCAT
Organism: Schizopygopsis pylzovi; assembly: GCA_027422435.1. Taxonomy (NCBI): domain Eukaryota; kingdom Metazoa; phylum Chordata; class Actinopteri; order Cypriniformes; family Cyprinidae; genus Schizopygopsis; species Schizopygopsis pylzovi. The sequence continues at coordinate 275,497 of CM049816.1, forward strand.
CATCAGCAACACTGATATTAACAATAAGCAAAATAATGTTTTCAGATGGAGAAAATAAAGGACAGAAGTCATATCAACTTCATTTTAAACTACAGTTTTAGGTTTATAAGCTGTTTAATAGTCTAAAGAGTGAAGAATAATTCACTGAATAATATTCTCTGGAATATTGAAATAAGCTATAACAAACAAAACATCGTATTTTATGGCATTTCTTAACTGGCATGTTTTATCAGAATTATTAAAATGTTTTTGTCATTCTAAATTATGAAATTATTAGATAATAAATAATTAATTTAGATAGAGATGTATTTATTTAGATGTTTATTGGTGAAATAATGGTTCTATAGTAAATGTTAATATAATTTAGCGTGTTTCAAACAAGTGAATCTTGTTAAAAGTTACATGCGGTGGTCGTGCTGAGCATCAACTTAAATATCGGGGAACAATATTGGTAAACCGATATATCGGTCGATCTCTAGTGAAGATGAGGATGAGTGACGGGCAGCTCCGGTCAATGCTTCTTACAGAAATGCTGTTAGACAGCTGTATGTTGTCAGTGGCTTTAGTAGCTCAGAATACAGGTGGACAGTGTGGGATAGTTCCGGATAGTTCCGGTCCTTGATTCTGATTGGCCGAGCCGCGTTTGAAGCTGCTGTAAGTAACAAAGTAACTCACACCTTTGTTTACGTCTTGTGTGTTGCTCGGCAACCGCTTTGTTGCAGATCGCAACAGTTTCTGAGGATGCTACATTGTTTGGAGGAAGACTTGTTTTTATTAATATCATTACATTTATTCATGCTCTGTTTTATTTTGTGAAATCTTACTACGTGTAACAGTTTTATAAAAGCAATAATCCTCGTGAAGCCGTGGTTTACAGTAAAATGTATAATAGCTAAAGGGGGAAAAAAAAACATAGCTGTTATAATAGCACACAAGGCTTTATTTCTTTAATCATCAATTTTATCTCAGCTCTTTTTCATGTTGGTTTTTAAGACTATTTTGAAAGTCATTGAGCTAAACTAATCCCTCTATAAAAAAAAAATATCAATGCAAGGTAACAATAAATAAGAATGACTGACCATTTAGGCCAAAAAAGGCACTGACTGAAGTCTTATTTTACTTTATTTGATTAAAAACCGTCCCCTTCTGGTAGTTACAAGTAATGCATTATTATTATTATTATGAGATTATTAATTTGCAGGGAAGAGCCAAGTTTTTGTTTCTACTGAGGTAGTTTTTGTGATATTGCACATGATGTGTAAAATGTTGCATGTTGCTGGAAGATGAACGAAGACGTTTAGTTTACACTATAAATGATGCGGTGTGTAAAATAGCTACCATGCTGAGCTTAAGGCCCTGCTGTATTTCTAAAGGCCTGGCCAGCGTTTCGTTCTGGGTCCCTTTCTAACACAAAGCACAATGGGAGACGTGCCATTGCCGAGGCACCGATCCACCGCAGGAGACGGGAACATCGGGTGCTTCTGCTTCCTAGCAGCGATTCGTATTTCCGTCTTGGGCCGAGCCTCGTTTGTTTGCCCTCGTTATTGTGTGATGCACAAAGTGATTTGGGGTGTGAAGCGTGATGCCATTCTTCTGCCAATAAATGTAATCCATAAACCCATCTAATCCCATGTAATCCATAAACCCCATCTAAGACTGCTTAGAGCATAGAAAATATGCATAGATATAGCAGATCATGTAGAACAGCATTGTGGGATGCTCTGAAGGCGCTCTGCTGGACTGCACCATTGACCAACTCAAACCTGGTCTAAAGTCAACGGTGCAATGTTTTTATTGTTAGCGCGTTAGTAATATGCACCTATAGGTGGGTCCACAACGTGCATTTTTAAACTACCCAAAAGTGGATTCACTGCACTGTGCACTTTAGACCACGTGCTTAGATCGTTAAAATATGACTGTTGTCTTAAAAGATGTCTTACATAATTGAAAATAAACACACTAAAATGCATTTGAAGTGCATTCATTTCATGCTAAGTATACTTTAGATAAATTTACATATTTATGTGCAATTGTTCTTTTAATTTTACTAAATAGGAACAACTAATTTTGTGCTTAATGCACTTAAATTGTGCAGATGTCAAAATACATGGCTGTGAAACTATTTATTCAGTGTATTTTCTTTCTTTATCAGTGTATAGCCACGTTCTGTCCAGATGATGTTCAGGAGTTCCTGATGGACTGTTTTATTAGTTTATTACACGGTATAATGATGATGTATGAAACTCTGCTGGTATGTGTTCTCAGTAAATGTGGGTATTGTGTTTAGTTGGTGTACAATATAGATTCAACCACGATAGGAACTGAATATTAATGTGCTTTAGTATTTTGTTATACAGGGAACGACAGATGGAAACAAAGTACATACACTATATTGCCAAACGTATTGGCACCCCCTTCTAATGAAAGGTTTGACTACAAACACCAATGACTTGTGCATTCATTATATGGACAAAAGTATTCTCTTCTTTAGAAGAGAAAAGGCACTTCCAAACTGTGCCAACAAATAAATTAATGTACTTAAAAAAATTATTTCCACCTCTGTTGCACCAGTTTTGAAATGACTGAACCCATATGTACAAGTCATTGGTGTTTGGTGATGAGTTTAAAGTCATTTAAAGTCACACCAGAGGTGTTCAGCTGGGATTAGGACTTGACTAAAGCAGTCAAACTGTTCATTAGAAGGGGGTGCCAATACTTTTCCCCATATAATGAATGTACAAGTCATTGGTGTTTGGTGATGAGTTTAAAGTCATTTAAAGTCACACCAGAGGTGTTCAGCTGGGATTAGGACTTGACTAAAGCAGTCAAACTGTTCATTAGAAGGGGGTGCCAATACTTTTCCCCATATAATGAATGTACAAGTCACTGGTGTTTGTAGTCAAACCGTTCATTAGAAGGGGGTGCCAATACTTTTCCCCATATAATGAATGTACAAGTCACTGGTGTTTGTAGTCAAACCGTTCATTAGAAGGGGGTTCCAATACTTTTGGCAATACAGTGTATTTACCCTGATAGCAAACTCTTCTGTCTCTTTATCTCAAACAGTAAATGTGATGTACTTTACCAGGATGGAGCGAAGTGTTGTGATAAATGTCAGGCCGTGTTTCCGTGTCTGTTTCTTGTTTTAGCATGTTGATGGTGAGTACTGTATAAACTTCAGTCGTGTCCACAATCATTCATAATGCTGGATCGGTCTGGATTCTGCTGTAGATAAAATAGTCTAACAAATTACCATTATTTATCCATTCAGTAAGATTTTGTGCTGCAAGACATCATGACAGCCATTGTCTATGCTAGCAAATAATAATGGCCATTCGACGTGAATTATTTAATTAATAGCACAGCTATTTACAACCCGAGGATCTACCATGTGCATAGTAAAGCGATCACTGCACACAATCATTTTGGATGGGAATTAATGTAAACACAGGATATTCTTAAACAAGGAAATCTATTCAGTGATTGGTCCATGCGTATATTCACCCAAAATCAAAGTGTCGTGGATCATCTCGTTCTGATTCGGTCCCTTAAAGGGGTCGTATAATGCATAGTACACAACCACCTTATAATGATACTGATAAAATGATTTTAATCTACTAAAAATCTGTATCACTTTCGTGATAAACGGACGGACGGAGGCCCCGTCCACGATAGTTTGATTGACAGGAGTGACCCTCAGACCCGTCCATCAGCTGTTTGAGGAGATGTAGACCAGAATGACTCTGAAGCGATCGAGGTGTTCAGAATGTCCTTTCCTATTAAAGTGCTAAGTTTCACGATGAACGTGGCTGAAGTAAACCATCCCCCCGTGAGCGCTCGGAAGAGAGGGGGGCGGAGCCAGCAGAGCTCATTAGCATTTCAAGGAGAATCACACAATACGGAAGGAAAGGTACTCATCTCAGAAATCAAAGATCATTTTAGATTATTGGGATTCCTAGACGAGGGCTTAATGAAGATTTCCCACATCTGATAGCTGTCAAATGTAGCGTTTCATAAAGTATAACTGAACCAAAGCTGCTTCGAACACAGTCTACGTGCGGCCCGTCTGCTTCACTTTCTGCTTAATTAAACAGTCTAATTGAGGATTTGAAGCGAGCGGTCATTAAGCGAGTCTGTGGAATCCTCTCGGTCAGTGAAGCGTCGCCGGACAGATGAAGCGTTAACCTTTAGCATGGAGCGGCAGGAATGAGCTGATTTACACCGGCTCCATATCATGTGATGAACGGCTTTTACAAATATTACTTTAAAGATACCATATACTGTATATATAAAATGATGACCAAAAACTAAATTGATGTCATGAGGTTTGAGGATTTGTGTCTAGGTGTGATGTGTGTGTATATATATATATATATATATACCCCGAGAAATTATTATTCAGACCCCCTTCACGTTGTAGTCTGATACTACAATTATTTAAATTACTTTTTTTTTTCTCTCATTAATCACTAGTCCGTACCTCATAATGACACCGAGTTTTAGAAATGTCTGTAAATGTATTCAAAAGAAAAAAACTGAAATATCACATTTGCATAAGTATTCACAACAACACTTGAAATTCAGCCCAGGTGCCTCACGTTTTATCTTGATCACTGCTGAGAGGTTTCTACACCTTGATTGGATTAATTAAATTGATTGGATATGATTTGGAAAGACACACACCTCTCTGTAAAAGGCTGATAATGCAAATCAGAGCGGAACCAAGCCTTTGGGTCAAAGGTACTGCGTGCAGAGCTCAGAGACGGGGTTGTATTGAGACACAGATCTAGGGAAGGCTACAAAGAGCACAGTGGCTTCAGTAATACTCAAATGGAAGAAGTTTGGACTCTTCCAAGAGCTGGTCGTCCAGCCAAACTGACCAATTGATGGAGAAGGGCCTTGTCTTGGCCTAATGGGCAGTCGTGGCCTAATGGATAGAGCGTTGGACTTGAAACCCGAGGTAACCCAAGGTTGTGGGTTCGAATCCCGGCTCTGGCAGGAAGTCCACAACTGCTCCCCGGGCGCTGCATAGTTGGCTGCCCACTGCTCTAAGGATGGGTTAAATGCAGGGAACACATTTCACTCCTCATTATACTCTGTATAATTGTGTATGTGACAAATAAAGCTCATCTGAGCTTAATTTGTTGTTGTCTAGACGGGTGACCAAGAAGCTGATGGTCACTCTAGTCGAGCTCCATGATCATACGTGGAGATATGAGATATCTACAGAAGGATAAACACTGCAACACTCCACCGATCTCAATCCTCTCCTCAATGAAAACACACTTAAATGAAGTTTATAAACTAGGTTCGGGAGGAGCACGTCAGATACTCAGCCTAATTAACACAGGTGGTACACAATCTAGGTAATCAACCCTTGGACATAAATACAGCTGTCTTACCTCCATCTAGTTGACGGTTAAGCAGCATCCCTCCACCACCCCTTCTCCACTAATATCACTAGAATTCTCATCACACGGGGGGGGTTCACTGGGTTCGGGCCCTTCCCGAGCTCAGAGCCCTCCCCCAGGACAGCACGCCTACAACGTATTACCATACTCGCCAAATACGCATTACGTTTATCGTGCTAGTAGATGTAAGTGTGAAATCGTGAAACAGCACCTACAGGACCAATCAGACTCTGAGAAACGAGATTCTCTGGTCTAATCAACCTCTAAGCATCATGTTTGAAGGAAACCAGCTCTGCTCATCTCCTGCAGAGTACCATCCCCAAAGTAAAGTTTGAGGAGAGGGTTGAGAGAAAGCTGAACGGAGTGAACTATAGAGATATCCTCAATGAAAACCTGCTCCACAGCGCTCTAGACCACCGACTGGGCCGAAGGTTCACCTTCCAACATGATAATGACCCTAAGCACACAGCCAAACCAACACCGGGACAGTGACCCAGCCAGAGCACAGACGTGAACCCTATCAGACATCTCTGGAGAGACCGACGGCCCCCATCCAACCTGACCGAGCTTGAGAGGATTTCCAAAGAAGAATGGCAGAAAATCCCCAAATCCAGGCATGCAAAGCTTGCTGCGTCATACCCAAGAAGACTCGAGGCTGTAATTTCTGCCGACGAATTACTGAGTACTGAGGCGTGAATACTTATGTTTTTCCTTGTTTTCCTTTTTAATGCATTTACAGACATTTCTAAAATTCTGTTTTCACTTTGTCATTATGAGGTACGGAGAGTAGATTAATGAGAAAAAAATTATTTTAATCAATTGTAGTATCAGACTGCAACATAACAAAATTGAGCACTTTCTGAATTAACTAATATATATATATATATATATATATATATATATATTCATAT
>CM049816.1:289318-296818 GCA_027422435.1 Schizopygopsis pylzovi
ACTGTCCGAGAGAGAGAGACGCAAGCATCATTACAAGCACGAAGAGGACGGGGGGTTGGGTGTTGCTCATTACTGTGATGATTGGAATCGCCTCAAATGATTAGTAAATAAACTACAGCAAGTTATGTTTTCTAAAACACGCACGAGTTGCATGTATTCAATCAGCGCTGAGCTGAAACACTGTTACTCATCAGCTGCTCATTTTTATTATTGTTTTTAAAGGCGTGTTACAATGTGACAAACATCTTCCCAAATTCATAATGAGATAATCTGAGAAATATCTGCACGCTGTTGTCAACAAAAAGAAGCACTGAGGTGTTTCCACCAAAATAAAAGCTCCATCAACATTCATAAATGTTAGTATTGTAATTTTACTGTTGTTCTGTAAAATTAAATTAAAAAGTAAGACAATAATAATTATAATAATAATCACCCTACAACAGCCAATAGTGTTGAAATTGTGATCTGTAATATTTTCTAATGTTTTAAAAGAAGTCTCTTCTGCTCAGTAAAAAATACACTGATTCAGGAAGGGGTCTTAAAAATATTATTTTACTAACTTATTAATTTTAAGTTAAAGTGTGCTTTGTTGGTATAATGTCTGATAGGATGTATAAAAATGTTCAGTGTTAAGTAATTGTATTTTTTTCTTTTTGTAAAGCAGGACAAAACAGCAAAAAGCTGATTTTGGCTATTTAATGTATGCAATAGTGAAGAAAATGGCAAAATAGGCCTAACATGGGGGAGAACAAAATGCGAAAAACCATGTTCGGTATTCGGCCAAGAATTTTACTTTCGGTGCATCCCTACATGTAAATATTTTAGAAATATATATTGAATGTGTTTGTATTTATATATACATAATAATGATACACAGCACACACACACACAAACACATATATATTATGTAAACAAAAACTTTATTTTGAATGCGATTAATCACATTAAATTTACATTAAATTGTTAAAGACAAGGAAAGATAGGAATAAACAAATCAATTAGCAATGGCATAAATAAATACAAATGAACAAGTGTCAGGGACAGAAATTAAAATCTAGTTTTTTTTTCATAAATAAAAACACTAGTTTTCTTTTCATAAATATTATATTAGTGCTGTCAGACGATTAATCGCATCCAAAATAATGTTTTTGTTTACATAATATATGTATGTGTACTGTGTTTATGTATATATTAATATACATAATACATAAACACAGCACACACACATATATATTATGTAAACAAAAACATTATTTTGGATAAGATTAATCGCGATTAATCGTTTGATAGCACTATATACATTATAGCATTATAGCATTATATACATTAATTAATTGTCATTAAAGTTACAAACGATATTCAGTCGAGATCAGCGAATGATTTTCTTTTGTTCGTTGATTAACATTAATAAAGCATGTTTATTAGAGTTGAGCCGGATACTCGGCTGAAACGAGTATCCGGTACGGATAAAGCACTTTTGCCGAGTACGAGTATCATACGAGTAATACGAGTCAATATCTGTGCTCGGATTAAATAAAAATTCTCATTGGGTAGCTGACTGTGTCTGCGTTCTGTGATAGGCTAGTCACAGCGCCCCTCCCCTACACACACAGATGTATTGTGTTGCTGTGTCCCGCTCTGCTCACTCACACACAGAACACTGAGAAGAGAAGAGAACAGCGCGCTCTCTCTCTGTCTCTCCCTCAGTCACTCAGGTTCGCGGGTTTTTTCCGTTAACGTTTAGGGTTTCTTCAGCTTCAGGTTTGTTTTTTACTTTGGTTTGTAGTACTTACTTATGAACCAGTAGAGTTTTGGTAAACGTGGGGTTTGTTCAGACGTGGTGCTTGGTAGAATGCGACTCGCGTCTCTGCCTGTCGGAGATTTTTTTTTTTTTTTTAAATCTTCAGCTGGCTCTAACCAGTTTTTTTTTTACTACAAGCACTGAGTGTCTGACACTTTCTTGCTGTATTTTATAAAAAAAAATAAAGGTAGTTGTGGTATAAAACTATATTACAAATTAATTAGCTACACACACATACCTGGTGTGGAAATAAAAAAGAACCAAAAAAAAATCACACTGATCATAAAAAAATTAAAAGTTAAAAAAAGAAAGTTATGTTGAGATGAAAACTTTTGTTCATTACATTTTACTTCATAATTGCAACCGCATTCATTGTTGCAAAACTTGTTCTGTATATAGTTCGTTTGTTATCGTGATCAAAACCATTGATCTGAAGCTCAATGCTGATGCTGTCATGTAAATAGTTTTCTAATCAGCAATAAATATAACAATTTCTGATCAACCCATATCAATTGCATGCTTAAAATAACATACCGGTTAAAGCCCCGCCCATTTCAAGACAACCCGACCCACTTCCAGGTTAAATCCCGCCCACTTCCGGGTTAGGCCCCGCCCAGTCCGAGTACAGATACGGATACAGATAATTCATATGGTTAACAGATACAGATACAGATAGAGATAATGCTGTACTCGCTCATCCCTAATGTTTATTGGGTTGCTGTCTCTTTAACACCGAACGCGTGCTGATCTAATAATAGGTTTTACATGTACGTATCTATTCACGTTGGCTTAAGACAAAAACGTCTGTGTTTATGATGATGTATTTTTGTGCATATTGATTGGTAAATGTGAAAGAGAAGCACGATTAGGTACTGCACGCAAACGGTGCTCAAGTATTTCCCTTTCTGCGCCTAAATCGTTTAAAATCACATTAAAACGCGAACGCAGGAATCGTTAAGCGCATTCGAAATGCACATGTCTTATCGAGTAAGTTACCCGGTTCTTGAAATTTGTAACCGGTTCTCGTTACCCAACACTAGTCCTTACAGACCGGCAGCAGACGATGTCTTGATGGTTGGGTTTGTGTTCCTGCAGTGAAAACACTGGTCCAATCCTGCTCCAACCTCTGTGAATATACCTGATTCGACAGCTATTTGTCTTTTCCTACAGAATGACTGCATTCCTCAGGATACATTTACACCTAACGTATACCGACAGCTCCTGAACAACATCTGTCCACGAAACGACATCGATACCATCTTCTCAGAAATGTAAGTTTCTTCTGCATTCAGATGGAAAACAAATCGAACCTCAAACTCTATGGATTGATCTAGTTCACTCGTCACTTGTGTGTGTTTCAGAGGTAGTTTAAGTTATGAAGACTTTTTACATTTTTCTTGTAATAATTATTCGCTCACAATAAGACCTGAGTGAGTGAGTGTGTTTAGTAATTCACACGATATATAAAAGTCCATTTAGATCCACAGACTCTTACAGCTGCAGGTCTCCATCATGTATAAAGTTATTTGTGTGTGTGTGTGTGTGTGTCTCTCTCTCTTTGTGTGTGTGTGTTGTCTGTGTGTGTGTGTATGTGTGTGTGTGTGTGTCTCTCTCTCTTTGTGTGTGTGTGTTGTCTGTGTGTGTGTGTGTGTGTGTGTGTGTGTGTGTGTGTGTGAGTGACTGACTGTATGTGTGTGTGTGTTTGTCTCCCTGTGTCTATATCTCTGTGTCTGTGTGTGTGTGTCTGTGTCTATGTCTGTGTCTGTGTCTGTCTGTGTGTGTGTGTGTGTGTGTGTGTGTGTGTGTGTGTGTGTGTGTGTGTCTTCGTGTGTCTCTCTCTGTGTGTGTGTGTGTGTGTGTGTGTGCTCTCTCTCTCTGTGTGTGTGTGTGTGTTCTCTCTCTCTTGTGTGTGTGTGTTGTGTGTGTGTGTGTGTCTGTGTCTGTGTGTGTGTGTGTGTGTGCGTCTGTGTCTGTGTGTGTGTGTGTGTGTGTGTGTGTGTGTGTGTGTGTGTGTGTGTGTGTGTGTGTGTGTGTTGTTGCTGTGCTCTGTGTCTGTGCGTGCGTGCATGTTGTGTGCGTCTGTGTCTGTGTGTGTGTCTGTGTGTGTGTGTGGTCGTGGTGGTGGTGGTGGTGTCTGTGTGTCTGTGTGTGTGTGTGTGTGTGTGTGTGTGTGTGTGTGTGTGTGTGTGTGTGTGTGTGTGTGTGTGTGTGTGTGTGTGTGTGTGTGTGTGTACCGATGTGCAGCGGCGCTAAGATCCGGCCGTACCTCACCGTAGAGCAGCTGACAGATTTCCTGAACAACAGACAGAGAGACCCTCGTCTGAACGAGATCTTGTACCCGCCCCTCAAAGCTGAGCAAGTGCAGGGATTGGTGGAGAAATATGAGCCTGACACCATGTTTTCACAAAGAGGTTGGTGATTCATCTGTCAGTCAAATAGACTCCGTCCACTATCTGCTCTTTGATTGGTGAGAATTAAAGCTGTGATGATTTATAATGCTCATATGATGTTGAAATTAATACTTGCTAAGAGTTTGACTTTTTTTGATGGTCATAACCCAAAACGTCCTGAATATTTATTGTTTAAATGGAAGGAACAGCATCAAAGCCATGAGTCAAGTCAAGTCACCTTTATTTATATAGCGCTTTTAACAATACAAATTGTAACAAAGCACTGCACAGTATCAAAATAGGCAAATTGTGTCAATAATGTAAAATGACAGGATTTAACACTCAATTATCAGCTGAATGCATTTCATTATTGAATTTAGTAATGGCATTGTCCAGCTTAGTTCAGTTTAAATAATATCTGTGCAATCAAGTCGATGATTGTGCTGGAAATGTTAGTGTCCCCAACTAAGCAAGCCAGAGGCGACAGCGGCAAGAAACGAAAACTCCATCGGTGACAGAATGGAGAAAAAACCTTGGGAGAAACCAGGCTCAGTCGGGGGGCCAGTTCCCCTCCGGCCAGACGAATCAGTAGTTTGTTCCAACTGCAGCAAAGTCAGAGTGTAAGTGGTCCACTGTCTGTCCACGGTAATGAGCTCATTAATATATGACCTGCCCACACCTATTCAGTGTGAGCTACACCAATCATAACAGGGTTCATTTACATATCAAAGTGGCAAGGATCCATTTTAACTGTAAGAAGAAAATCAATAAACCAACAGCCTTTTGAAGAGACGTTTTCATGCGAAGAATGTAGATGTGTATGTTAAGAGCTGTACCCTGAATCAGAGAAGGCTTCGCTGCTGAACTCACTGCAAAGAACCTGTAGGTTTAAAAGATGCAGGATTGTAGTCCTCGTGAACCTCGTCTCCATTTATGAGCGTGCTGCATTAATGAAGTCTTCCTCCGTGGTGTTCCCTCACGAGGATGGAAAGGTGAGCGCTCCGCTGAGATGAAAGTCACACTTTGCTGCTTCATTAGAGGGAACCCGTTCAGATGTCAGAGGAAGAACTGTGTTAATTAGGCGGTGGGAGTCTACAGAGGGCATGGCGGGATTAATTAGCGTAAAGTGGCCAGAGGGACGGCTACACCAGATAGCCGCGGAGCCCCGAGAAAATGTACTGGAAGCGGCTGGCCGACATTCCAGCAGTCTGAGCTGTCTCTTCTGCTGAGCTCATGTGTTGATTTCATCTTAATGAGGAAACGCTCGCAGCATGATGTGGTGCGGTTGCATTCATTCTTAAAATTAGTTAGATTGGATTAGAGGTGTTCATTCCTGTTCCTGTAGATCTACTGTACCTGTACTGATCCGAGTGTTCCTTCAGTAGCTGGTTCTGGTGCTGGCACTAGGATTCGTGGGAAGGTAGATCACCAGAAGCAGGACTGAGTATTTGCAGAAGGAAACCATTCACTGGTCTAAAGCCTCCTGTCCAGCACAGGATTGTTGATATGGTTGTTTTGTGGCACAGGGCAGATCTCGGTGGAGGGCTTTGCCAGATATCTGAGCGGAGAAGAGAACAGTATCATCCCTCCAGAGAAGCTGGACCAGAGTGAAGACATGACGCTGCCGCTCTCGCATTACTTCATCAACTCCTCGCACAACACCTACCTCACAGGTCAGCCAATCAGACACCTCGCACAACACTATTTAACAGGTCAGCCAATCAGGCGCCTCGCACAACACTACCTCACAGGTCAGCCAATCAGACGCCTCGCACAAAACTACCTCACAGGTCAGCCAATCAGACGCCTCGCACAAAACTACCTCACAGGTCAGCCAATCAGACGCCTCGCACAACACTAACTCACAGGTCAGCCAATCAGAGGCCTCGCAGAACACCTACCTCACAGGTGAGCCAATCAGACGCATCACACAACACTACCTCACAGGTCAGCCAATCAGACGCCTCGCACAACACTACCTCACAGGTCAGCCAATCAGACGCGTCTCACAACTCTACCTCACAGGTCAGCCAATCAGACGCCTCGCACACCACTACCTCACAGGTCAGTCAATCAGACGCTTCACACACCACTACCTCACAGGTCAATCAATCAGACGCGTCTCACAACTCTACCTCACAGGTCAGCCAATCAGACGCCTCGCACACCACTACCTCACAGGTCAATCAATCAGACGCTTCACACAACACTATTTCACAGGTCAGCCAATCAGACGCCTCGCACAACACTACCTCACAGGTCAGCCAATCAGATGCTTCACACAACACTACATCACAGGTCAGCCAATCAGACGCGTCTCACAACTCTAACTCACAGGTCAGCCAATCAGATGCCTCGCACACCACTACCTCACAGGTCAGCCAATCAGACGCCTCGCACAACACTACCTCACAGGTCAGCCAATCAGACGCCTCGCACAACACTACCTCACAGGTTAGCCAATCAGACGCCTCGCACAACACTACCTCACAGGTCAGCCAATCAGACGCTTCTCACAACTCTACCTCACAGGTCAGCCAATCAGACGCTTCACACAACACTACCTCACAGGTCAGCCAATCAGACGTGTCTCACAACTCTACCTCACAGGTCAGCCAATCAGACGCCTCGCACAACACTACCTCACAGGTCAGCCAATCAGACGCTTCGCACAACACTACCTCACAGGTCAGCCAATCAGACGCTTCACACAACACTACCTCACAGGTCAGCCAATCAGACGCGTCTCACAACTCTACCTCACAGGTCAGCCAATCAGACGCCTCGCACAAAACTACCTCACAGGTCAGCCAATCAGACGCCTCGCACAACACTACCTCACAGGTAATTTGTGGTCTGAACAGACGATCTAGTGTCAATGTGGTTTCAGATGCTAATGCATGTAGAATTAGCCGTTCGATTGAAGATGGAGTGAAAAAAACCTCCCTGCAGTTTTTTTCTTGCACTTACATGATTGTAGAATTAGATATTAATGTCCGTATCATTTGAGCTAATGGCAGTACTTCACTTAGACTTAGTTTCAGCACTTCCAATCAATATACTTAATTTTGCAGTAAAACTCAAGATCTCTCACTAATGCATTTTTATATTCATTTAGATGAAGTTCTACCAATTATCTAATTCAGACAGGAAGTTCATAATCGCTCAGGGATTTCTGCAACATAAACCACTCGACCGGTCCTCCACTTTCATTAAAGGCTTTGCATTGCATTTTCTCTCAGCTGCGGTGCATTATTATTGTAGGTGAAATGGTATAAAAATGTTCATGCTAAATAAATAGACTGATCA
>CM049816.1:304318-334318 GCA_027422435.1 Schizopygopsis pylzovi
CGAACACTTTGATTCTAATGAGCCGTATGTTTCAGGTGGTTCTTCCCACGCTGGCGTCGTTAAGGATAGCCGTGTACGAAGACAGCGGGAAGTTCATCGGCCATCGCATCATCCCAGTATGTGCCATCCGACCCGGCAAGTATCCGCTTGATTTCTCTGGTTGTGCTCGAGGACAGATCGCGGTCATTAATGCACGCGTCTCTCTGCTGCAGGATATCATTACATCAGTCTGAGGAGCGAGAAGAACCAGGCGCTGACGCTTCCGTCCATCTTCGTCTACACTGAGGTCAAGGACTACGTCCCAGACACCTTTGCAGGTACAAGAGGGCTGTAAGCTTCATGTGCTGCTTCTGTATACTTCCACAATTGTACTTAAAGGGATAGTTCAACCCAAAATGTAAATGTGATGTTTATCTGCAGGGTACCCGAGATGCAGGTGACTTTGTTTCTTCAGTAGCACACAAACGACAATGTTTAACTCAGTCTGTCAGTCATATAATGGAAGTGAATGGGCTCCACGGCTTTGAGAGTCAAAAAAACATACACAGACAAAACCAAATTAAGCCCTGCGGCTCGGGACGATATATCGAGGTCTAAAGACACGAAACAATCGGTCTGTGCAAGAAACTGAACAGTATTTATATCATTCTCACCTCTGATCCACTGCAATCAACATCCGGCGCAGGACGCGACAACCTGCTCTAGCACATAGAAATATATACATAGATACCTCATTAGCCACTGTTTCTATGGGCTGCTATACGTACGATTGAACGGGGTATCTATACATATCTATACTCTGGGATAGTAGACACATGTACAGATCTGAGGTAAAAATTATATAAATACTGTTCAGTTTCTTTCACAGACCGATCGTTTCGTGTCTTTAGACCTCAATGTATCGTCACAAGCCGCAGGTTTAATTTGGTTATGTCTGTGTATGTTTTTTTCTCTCTCGAAGCCGTGGAGCCCATTCACTTCTATTATATGACTGAAAGACTGAGTTAAACATCTTCGTTTGTGTTCTACTGAAGAAATAAAGTCACCTGCATCTCGGATACCTTGCAGATAAACATCACATTTACATTTTTAGGTGAACTGTCCCTTTAAAGACTCATCATGCAGACAGCATGTGTTCTGGTGTTTTGATGCTGCTGTGTTTGGTGTCAGATGTGATCGAGGCCCTGTCCAATCCTATCCTGTACGTCAGTCTGATGGAGCAGAGAGCCAATCAGCTGGCAGCTCTGACACAAGAGGAGGGAGCTCAGGAGACCGACGGAGAAGAGGTGAGTGAGTCCAGCTCTAACTCGGACCCTGAACAAGCTTTCACAACATCGATCGGTTTGTTTGAGCAGCTCGACTGGCTCTGTGTGTGATGTTGGGCAGCGTAGGCCTGAAACAACATAAACTGTTGTCAAACATTGCATAGAAATAGTTTTGTTGCTGAACAGCTGTTTGACGTCACATCCTGCAATAGCGTGTTTTCACCTTAGTTTATAGTTTATATTTAATAAAAAATTGCTTTCAAATATGAATGATCCTCTTGTGTTTATGATTTGCAGTACATCACTAACAGCAGCTGTTAACTCAAGACATACATTGACTAGTCCTGTGTGTGTGTGTCTGTGTGTGTGTGTGTCTGTGTGTGTGTGTGATCGTAGTGCTGTAGAGCACATCTGTAGTCAGTGAGAGAGCAGAGAGAATAGTTGTGTGTGTGTGTGTGAGACACAGAGAGAGTGTTGTAGCTAGTGTAGTAGATGAGAGAGAGAGAGAGAGTGTGTGCTTATGATGTAATGCTTTGTGTGTGTGTGTGCGTGTGTGAGCAGCTGATGTGCTTGTGTGTGTGTGTGTGTGTGTGGTGTACGTGTGCTTGCGTGTGCGTTGCTGACAGTGTGCGTGTGCGTGTAGCGTGTGTGTGTGTTGTGTGTGTGAGAGAGAGAGAGTGTGTGTGTGTGCGTGTAGAGAGAGAGTGTGTGTGTGTGTGTGTGTGTGTGTGAGTAGAAGAGTGTGTTGTGTCGTGTGTGTGTGTGTGTGTGTGTGTGTGTGTTGTGGAGTGAGAGAGAGAGAGAGAGAGAGTGTGTGTGTGTGTGTGTGTGTGTGTGTGAAATGTGTGTGCGTGTGAGTGAGTGTGTGTGTGTGTGGTGTGATGAGAGTGAGTGTGTGTGTGTGTGTGTGTGTGTGTGTGTGTGTGTGAGAGAGAGAGAGAGAGAGAGAGAGAGAGAGAAAGAGTGTTACGTGTTGTTCAGTTCTGGGGGGGGGGGGGTGTTGTTGTCTTCAGGCGTGTCTGTGTCTCTATGCGACTGGTGTGTTCTCTGAGTCTGCACATGCTCAGAGCATCTCTTAATTAGTTTAGTGCCTCTAAACATGTGAAGGCTCTTCATAGAAACCCAGACATTTCTGGTATTAAAGCTGTAATGGAAAAGCTTTTTTACTGCACAGAAAGTAGGACTGGCAATATGTTGAAACAATTAAAAAAACAATAAATAACCGAAATGAAAAAATTGCATTCAACAAGATTCAACAGTAAAACATGTGACATAACTAGAAAATGTTCTCAATTAACGTTCCAGCCCTAGAAATCAAAAATAATTTAAGATTCAACATGTCCAGATTTCCCAGGACTGTGAGAATGCAGGTTCTTCGATACAAATATCAGTTGAGAGCGGATTGAAATGAGAAATATAATGTTTACCTCCTGATTTTATATCTGAGAGCATCTCTCGCTCACTCAAGCAGTCGAGCTGAATCAGCATGATCCGCTAGCAACCGTTTGTGCAGCGTTTGAACCTGCAGCGAGTCAAACGCTTGAGAGATGACAGCCGCAAACTAGTTTTGACCAGTTGACTAGTCTTAGTTTAGTCATGCTGAGGGTGGGCTACCAGCGGTATGTTTACACGCTCTGGCCAGACATGCAGGTATATTTGGTCATCATGTTATAGTTTTATACGTGTGATTAAAGCTTGATTTAGAGACTTGATCTTGGTTTTCTGTGAGCTGTTCTTAGTAACAGTCCCGGTTGCATGTATTCATCTGTAGATCTTTATATGCTTGTGTTTGGAGCAGGTCAATGGCTGCAGAGATCCTGTGTCAGAGGTCAAGACTGACCCAAAACCTGCCGCAGAGAACGGGCTGAACCATGACAGCATCTCGCCCAAATCATCCGTGATCAGTCACCAGACTTCATCGTCAGGTGCGTGAGGCGCTTTCAGCGGCTGCGCTTTAATACTGCGTTCACATGTAGAATCAGGACGGCATCATCTGTGTGTGTGTGTGTGTCTGTGTCTGTGTGTGTGTGTGTGTGTGTGTGTGTGTGAGTGTGAGTGTGTGTGTGTGTGTGTGTGTGTGTGTGTGTGTGTGTGTGTGTCTGTGTGTGTGTCTGTGTGTGTGTGTGAGTGTGTGTGTGTGTGTGTGTGTGAGTGAGTGAGTGTGTGTGTGTGAGTGAGTGGGAGTGTTGGAAGCATGAAAGGAAACACATTTACAATAAAGAACTTGTAATTAATATTGTTAATTGTTTCAGGGTCGGTCAAACCTGCTGTGAAGTCTGAGGATGTGGTCCAGAGTGTTTTAACAGGTACGTGTCTGAGGTTCACATCCGTCTCTGATGATCTGATCTCACATGCGTCATAAACGATGATGTGAGCATCTCAAGTACATCAGAGAATCTCTTCATGTACTGATTTAAGCCAAGGCACATTTATTCCTATAGCTATTTATGCAAATCAGATTGTTTCAAAGCAGCCTCACGGTAATAAACAGAAACTAACAGTTGCGAAATTCATCAGTTATGAAGCAAATTCACGTTTCAGCTGTAAAGCAGCTCTGCAGAAGACAATAGAGTCATAATTCAGATCAGTTACATATGTCTCTGATAGATAGATGATGATTTGGAGACTCATCCTCTTTTTTCGCACCACTCACATGTGGCGTACCTCAAGGATCGCTTTTGGGTCCTATGTTATTCTGTTTGTTTATGCTCCCCTATCATGAGGAAATATAATATTTCATATCATTACATTTCCCTTAGTTCTGAGAACTCGTACTTAGAACTTCTCAAATGTTTTATAGATATTACAGCCTTGGGGGGGGGGGGGGGGGTGCTCCTAAGTTGAAAAATTTAGGGGCGCAATGCAATTTTTTATTATTATGTGTTGTAGTTTAATTGGTGGATATAATTAATTTATCAGAAACTACACAAGGCTCTTTTTAATAGGCTAATTATGTAATTATCTATAGTCCTATTAAACTGTATGTACAGTAGGTATGTGACGTATCAGATTTTCACAATAGTCATTAAAACTTTTGTCACGGTATATGGTTTTATCACAATACATAATTTAGTAAGTAAAATAACAGGTTGAATAACTTTAACTTTATTAAAGATATTTTACTAAAAGGCTTTATTTAAAGTGTGTGTGTGTGTGTGTATCTCTGCTTGTTGTGTGTGTGTGTGTGTGTGTGTGTGTTTGTGTATCTCTCTCTCTCTCTTTCTCTGTGTGTGTGTGTGTGTGTGTCTCTCTCTCTCTCTCTCTCTCTCTCTTTCTCTCTGTGTGTGTGTGTGTGTGTGTGTGTGTGTGTCTCTCTCTCTCTCTCTCGTGTCTGTGTGTGTGTGTTGTTGTGTGTGTGTGTGTGTGTGTGTGTGTGTGTGTGTGTGACAGAGGTGGAAGCTCAGACTGTAGATGAACTGAAACAGATGAAGGGCTATCTGCGGGAGCAGAAGAGGCAGTACAAAGAACTAAAGGAACTCACGAGGAAACACAACAAGAAAACAAACGAGCTGATTAACGAGCACGCGTCCAGACAGAAGCAGCAGCACGGCGAGTTCCTCCGGCGCAGGTCTGCGCTGCAGAAGAGGTGAGTTTCTCTGTGCGTCTCTGCTCCGCTGGCTCCCCGGCGTCTGATGGGTGGTGTTCCCGCAGGAGCGTGTCGGATCAGGATCAGGATCTGCTGGCGCTGGAGCAGGAGAGATGTGAGAAACTGAGTGAACTGAAGGAGCAGCAGCAGCGGCAGATCCTTGCGCTCAGACAGGAGCAGTTCTACAGCGAGAAATACCTCAAACGAGAGCACCTCAAACAGGTAACCGCTGTGGAGTACTCCCATAACCACCATCAAATAACCTCATTACCATGTCAACATCAACCTGTACAAGTCACAACCAATTATTTGCCAACATACGTGTCACTAAATTATAGTGTTGTAGTGCTAGAGACTGGTCTTGAAGGACTGAGAGGACCACAGCTGCGGGGATATCACTAATTACTGATTTATGTGATAACATCATCACTGCGAATGAATGTAAAACTCAATGCTTCAAATGCAAACGCAATCAATAACTTCTGATTTCTTTTGAAACTGTTAGAATTTAATGGGGAATTTTGTCAAAAAATGAATTCAAATGCCCAACAAAATCAAGATATCTATGAGATACAATATCACAAGAGCAAGAAAGCTATTTTCATGAACATGAGCGTGACTTCGATTTTATACAAACATTCAACAAACAAAGTTAATATTAAGTGAATTACATTTCAGATTCAAAGTAGGCACTTTGTTACAAAACACCAAGAAACTAAATTAAGATACAATTATGAGTCATTCGCAAACTGTTAAACATTAAACTGTTGGTTGCTTAAAAACTAAGCTTCATCTGAGAAATCACAGAAATATGAATATTGGTTGCATATTCAATTCAAGATTATTTGTATAGCGCTGTTCACGATACAATCGTTGCAAAGCAGCTTTACAGGAAATTAAGTTTCTACAATAGATTTATATATTGCAGAAACGTAATATATTTAACTTATGGCAAATGTGGTTAATTCAGTATATTGTCTGAGGGTTCGGATCGTCTCTTCTCAGGTGTTTGGTCATCTCGGATCATTTAAGGGTTCGATCCAGACTGAAGCTTGTGTAATTATGGGATGTTAATCCAGAATACAGAGTAAATCAAATAGTAGATTAATTCTTGAGTAGCATGGTTGTCCATCCAAGCGAAAATGATTTGTTCAACCATAGCATATGTCAGCATGTAGCATAGCATATTCAAGCATATGTCAGATTTATTGCTTGTAATGTTGAAGGGTTGATCAAACAGGCAACTGGTGGCCAAGAAATGTCATACTCTTTTGTAAAAGTTTGTTAATACAATATTAGTATGTGTATTTGTGATACATGTGTGTGTGCTCTGTGTGTGTGTGTGTGTGTGTGTGTGTGTGGTGAGTGAGTGAGTGAGTGAGTGAGTGTGTGCTGTGTCTGTCTGTGTGTGGTGGTGGTGTGTGTGTGTGTGTGTGTGTGTGTGTGTGTGTGTGTGTGTGTGTGTGTGTGTGTGTGTGTGTGTGTGTGTGTGTGTGGTGTCGTGTGTGTGTGTGTGTGTGTGTGTGTGTGTGTGTGTGTGTGTGTGTGTGTGTGTGTGTGCATGTGTATGTGTGACCAAATGTCTCCACAATAATAGTAAAACCTGAATTTGTTGACATTGTGGAGAGCGGGCTGCGGTCTCCACGAGGGAAAAAAATATATTAAAAGTAGTGAATGATGTTAATCTGAAAGTGTAATAATGCAGACAGGTTTTCTGTAAGGAGTAGGCGATAGAAAATATAATTTGGTCAGTATAAAAATGATAGAAGTCTATGGAAAGTCCCCATAATTGACAGAAACAAACAATGTTGTGCTGATGTGGAACACGAGGACGAGTCAGTCGCACACGCAACACAAAGTGGGCGGGGCTTGGTTCTGTCCCTCAGCTGCTGATTGGATTCTGAGCAGTCAGCCAATCAGATTCCATGTCCTGTCTCGTTAGCGTGTACTGTGCATTAGCTCACACACATGTTGGTGTTCTTTTGCGGTGTAGCTTGTTGAGAAGTTGACGGCTGTGGCAGAAGAGTGTCAGAATAACCAGCTGAAGAAACTGAAGGATCTGTGTGAGAAGTAAGGGATATTAAACTGCCCGTTCAACCACAAATCATCGTGACTTTCTTTTGAAAAATGTATTTTAGTCCATTTGATCAAAGCCGTTGTGGTCTGATGTTGTTTAGACACCACCCTCCCTCATGATTTTCCTTTTGTTCAGAGAAAACAAAGACTTGAAGAAAAGGATGGACAAGAGACGACAGGAGAAGTTTCGGACGCTGGAGAAGACTCTGACTGAGGAGTGAGTGCTTTTCATTTCATTTTTTTTTTTTAATTGTCATTGTACACAAGATACAACGAAATTGCAAAGCCTCTGCATAAGGTGCACGGTACATAATAGACACAAAACTAAAAATAAATATGCATAATAAAAAGTGATTTACAATTTAAAAAAAAATTAAGCCAGGACAAAGGAATGAGGAAATTAGCATAAACAGAGTTGCTTGTATATATAATTTAATAATAATCAGTCGCAGCTTGTCAAACTGATTATTACACTAATATGAGGTAGACTTCTGGCTCTGAATAAAACTATTTGAAATGAGAATATAAAAGCATGGCACAAAAAGTGAAGATATTTCACTGGAATATAATGCTGTACTCACTAACGGAATAAAGATATAGAAGATGTTGCACTAAGAGTGGAATTTGCACAGAAATATGATACACATAAATACACATTAATGGAGTATTTATTCATTTAAATACATAAATGGAGTGATTTTAACTCCAGATCACGCCGCTTATGACAAATACGTTTATTCAAGTGTGCTATTAGTGTACTTCTCTTAAACGTAAAATAGGAAAGTATACGTTTAGTCTACTTTTCATGTACTTAATGAGATTTAATATACTTGACGTACTTAGAACAAGTCTATGTAAATATGTGCTCCTCGTGTTGTCATTATTATACAGTAGGGGGCGCTAGAACAAATCTTCTGTACAAAATTACCAAAAAACACAAGTGAAGAAGAAACTGAAACAACATATGCTTCCACGTGTAATATAACTATGCGGCGACCTCCCGCTCTCTCTCGTGAAACTAACACGGACGTGACTAAAACTGTAATTCGTCGACTGGCCGCTCCAAAAGGAGTCAGTCCCATAGACACCCCCCCCCCCCCCCCCAATGTTAAAATACCCAAGAAAGAAGTGTTTACAGCCTGGTACAAAAAGTGGTTTTGGTCTATAACTTCGTGACAACTGTTGCAACTTACTCATGCATTTCAATTATATTAAGCCTTAAAGTTCTGCATAATTAAGGGCGTGGCCACTCGAGTGACAGGTGGATTGCAGCTGCCTTGCACTAAGTGGGCGTGGTTTAAGCAAACAGCTTCTCCCACCTCCCCGCCCATTTTCGATTATCTGGGAGTGACGCGCTGCCAAGATGGCGATGGCCGGCTCCGCCCACTTTGAGCTTCAGATACCCTCTTCATAAACCGACGGGTGACGTCACGGACACTACGTCCATTTTTTTACAGTCTATGAATCTAACACGATCATCAATTTGTTTACAAGCAGATACTCTGTTCTTTCTTTTGATGTTTTGTGTGTTCAGATATTCAAAATATATACAAATTAATACCTAAATAGAGACATAGTAGCATACTTAAAGTATGATGTAAAGTTAACTTGGAAATTGAGTATACTTGCAGTACTAAACTAGTACATTACTGAGACTAAAAATGTTACTACGAGTATTTAATTAGTAAATTATCAGTATTCCTCCAAGTTCACTTTTAGTGCAGTACAAGCTAAAAACTTTGATGTAAACTAGTCGTGTACTCAAAGTTTATTACTGGTGTACTTAAACGTGTATTAGAAAGTGTGCCGATTTAGTACCAATGAGTACTGAAATAGTACACATACTAATAGTACACTGATATTTGTATACTTACTACAGAAAGTACACTTAAAAATATACTTTTATATACTAGAAAGTGTGCCAATTTAGTCCCAATGAGTATTGAAATAGTACACATACTACTAGTACACTGATATTTATTACTTACTACACCTTTTATCAAAGCACTTAAGCATTAGGCTATACTTTTATAGTACTGGAAAAAGTGGTGCAACCAATTTAACCAGTCCCAAGGAGTACTACAGATATGTACACATATACAGTACACTGATATTTGTATACTTACTACATAAAGTACACTTAAAATATACTTTTATATACTAGAAAGTGTGCCAATTTAGTCCCAAGGAGTGTTGAAATAGTACACATACTACTAGTACACTGATATTTGATCTGAACACTCATGTTTAGTGGCCGGTCTGATCAAGATTAAGCTTGAGGCTAAAATCCTCCTGTTTTGTAGGAAAAAGATGGAGATGAACAGATCACACATTAACGAGGTGGTGCAGTCCATCAAACGGGTGAGTACTGGTTAACGTGGACTAGTTAACCCCTTTAATTACACATTCTGTGTCTTTCTCATGTGACTGACCATCAAACGTAGTTATATATTCTGACATATTTGTCTAATTTTAAAGTGGAATCATATTTTAACTCTTCTGATCAGGTCGTGCACATGAGAGAAAAACAGGCTAAATGCAAATAATATAAAGCTTTCATATAATCATGCAAAATAGATTTCAGTTAATAGAGAGCAATGCCTAAAAGGGAAAGCATGGTTAGATTTGTGCCTGTGATTATTTTATCACATTGAATGTTCTCCTGCAGTTACATAGTTAAGCCTGCAGATGTCACCAAATGCATTTACATTTAGTCCTTTAAGGACAACAGAAGCAATCAAACCAAACAAAAGAGCAATGAAGTGCTGCAAACCCCTGCAAAAACATGCTTTTCTTACTTCCAGCCCAGATATCTAACAATTCTTAAATCAAGAAGAAGTGCAAATTATTGTCTTGTTTTCTGGAGAGAAAAAAACAAGCAAAATATTCTTGTTTTCTCTATTTTGATTACCCCATTTTATTATTATTTTTGATTTATTATTTGTATTATTTTGCTTGTTCTAAGCCTAAACACACTTATTTTTTACTTAATTTTACTGAAAATCCTTTCTGATTTACGAATAATTAGATATCTGGGCTGGAAACAAGTAAGAAAAGCATTTTTTTGCAGTGCAAGTCTCAAAAATAAAGGTACAAAAGCTGTCACTGGGGCAGTATCTTTTCAAAAGGTGCACTTTTGTACCTATTAGGTTCAAATATGTACCTTTAAGGTATCAAAAAGGGACCAAACGTGTTCCTTTTGAGAAAAGTCCCAGTGACAGCTTTTGTACCTTTATTTCTGAGAGTGAGTGAGTTTAACGCAGTACACGTAGAAAGGTTTTTTAAATTATATATAATAAAGAAAAGGAAACAGATAGAATAGAGCAAGCTAGTGTTGGAGGACTAACTGGAAGATTGTGTGTGAATTGAGCATTAAATAGTAAACTCGTTTGTAGTTCATGAGCTGCTGTGTTTAATCAGCATTCAGAGTCAGAACATCAGTCATGTGATCAACCTCAGCCAATCACAGCTGTGATGTTGTTCAGAACAATGACACGACTGTTATTCTGCTTAATAGTTTATTGTTAGGGTATTTTTGCAGTTGTTGTGCTGAGGTCTGTCTCTCTGGGAGAAATCAGATGATGCTGTTTGAGGATTAGTTGTGTGTTTCCATGTTCCAGGAACATCTCATGTGTTGACACGTCTATGTGTAGATTGTGTGCACTAGAACACGTCTGTGAGCGTGTGCTGTGTGTGTGTGTGTGTGTGTGTTGCAGCTGGAAGAAGCTCAGGCCAAACGACTGGAGAGATTGCTGGAGAAACAGAAAAATATTCGGCTGCAGATCCTGGACGACAAACCAAAGGTACGAGTCATTGTGCGGATTCTAGACATGCTTCGTGATGTGTTTCAGGGAGATTAGACACTGCAGAACACACACACACACACATACTCTCACTCACACACACATCTCACACTCACACACACACACACACTCACACTGGCACACACATTCACTCACACACACATGCACACACACACACACACACACACACACACACACTCACTCTCGCTCACTCACACACACACACGCTCTCTCTCTCACACACACACACACACCACACACACACACACACCATCACACTGGCACACACACATGCACTCACTAACACACACACACTCTCTCCTACACACACTCACACACACACACACACACACACACACACTCTCTCTCACACTAACACACACACACACACACACACACTCTCTCACAATCACACACACACACACACACACACACACACACACACACACTCTCTCTCTCACACACTCACACACACACACACACACACACACACACACACACTCTCACTCTCTCACACACACACACACACACACTCACACAAACACACACACACTCTCACCTCTCACACACACACACACACACACACACACACACACACACACACACACACTCTCTCACACACACACTCGCTCACTTTCACTCACACACACACACACACACACACATATACCTGCGGTGTGTTCGTGTCTCCTCACTGTCACTGTTATTTTAGGAGGACGGACCGCAGGAAGTGGAAGGTAAGCACTTCTGCATCCCAGCATTCAGTTCATCAGACACTCATCTGACATCCAGATTAATGCTTGTGTTTCCTGAGCCGCTCAAATTAACCAAAACCCAAACTCTGGATCATAACGACCTCATCCAACTAACCAGCTTTCGTCCAGTAACCAGCTTTCACTTACCCGTGTGTGTGTGTGTGTGTGTGTGTGTGTGTGTGCATGTTTTCGTGACAAATGAGGACATAAATTTGTATAATGACACAGGTATGACAAGTAGAAGGTGACTTATGAGGACATTACCCCATGTCCCCAAATTTCAAAACACTTATAAATCATACAGAATGAGTTTTTTGAGAAAGTAAAAATCCATAAAGTTTCCTGTAAGGGGTGGTTAAGGTGTAGCGGTTTGTACAGTATGAATGAATGATGTACTTATATAGTGCTTTATTGTGTATTACTGTACACCCAAAGCACTTTACAATTATGTGGGGGGGGGGTTGTCTCTCCTCAACCACCACCTGGATAAAACCAACGTATAAAAACCATTACATCTATGGAGAGATAACCCAATAAACATGAAACCCAGCTCGTATGTGTGTGTCTTGTTCAGGGAATGTACAGTATGTACACTGTATGTCCTCGTTTGTTTTATTTTTAGTGTTTTGTTACATGGATAGTCCATCCAAAAAATGACCATTGTGCAATATTGCTCCAAACCTGTATGACTTTCTTCCTTCAGTGGAACAGAAAATTATCTTGAGGAGTGATGGAAGAAACAAACATCAAACAACAAACAAACACTGACTTTCATTATGTGACAATATTTGAACAAGTAAATTATTTTTTTTGGTGAACTACCCCTTTAAGATAAAAGCATTCCTTACACGTAGAACTTGAGGCACTTCACTTCTTTATGTTGTCATGTCTGAGATCTGGTGTTAAGTGAAGCTGTTGATGAAATAAACCTCAGAAATGTGATTTAATCGCGATCGCTGGCATTGATTAGTGATGAAGCAGCTGCTGTTTGTCTCTGTCACTGAAGGTCGGATGCGTTCGGCGTCACTAGAGGGCGCTTCAAAGTCTTACATTATACAGCATCCGTCCATCTGGGCCGTGCTCTCCATCAGACTGGTGATTTATAGGAGTTCTTCCAGGATCGGTGTGTCAGGAACCTCGTGCACAGCCGAGGTCTGTGCTTGTGTTTGCATCAGTAGCCAGTCTGAAGTGAATGTAACCAGGACGAAGCTGAAATCCTGCCCTCTGAAGCACATGAGAGAGAGAGCGAGGGAGAGAGAGAGAGAGAGAGAGCTGTATCTGTCCATACTGTACCCATGGAGAAGAGAGAGAGCGGAAGGGAGAGAGTGAGAGAGAGAGAGAGAGAGAGAGAGAGAGAGAGAGAGAGAGAGAGCTGTATCTGTCCATACTGTACCCATGGAGAAGAGAGAGAGAGAGAGGGAGAGCCGTATCTGCCCATACTGTACCCATGGAGGAGAGAGAGAGAGAGAGAGAGAGAGAGAGAGAGAGAGAGAGAGAGAGAGAGACATATCTGTCCATAACTGTACCCATGGAGGAGAGAGAGAGAGAGAGCGCCGTATCTGCCCATACTGTACCCATGGAGAAGAGAGAGAGAGAGAGAGAGAGAGAGAGAGAGAGAGGGAGAACCGTATCTGCCCATACTGTACCCATGGAGAAGAGAGAGAGAGAGCGAGACCGTATCTGCCCATACTGTACCCATGGAGAAGAGAGAGAGAGAGAGAGAGAGAGAGAGAGAGACATATCTGTCCATAACTGTACCCATGGAGGAGAGAGAGAGAGAGAGCGCCGTATCTGCCCATACTGTGCCCATGGAGAAGAGAGAGAGAGAGAGAGACATATCTGTCCATAACTGTACCCATGGAGGAGAGAGAGAGAGAGAGAGCGCCGTATCTGCCCATACTGTGCCCATGGATAACTCTTCCTCACCAGTTGCCTGAACTATTAAGACATTAGAGAGACATTTTATCACAGATTTGAAACACTTTGCCCTGACTTCAAAACACAACTTCAATATTTATTAGGTGAAAAACAAGATTGTATTCTACTAGCAGCAAGATACACTGACGCCTGTCACTGACGCCTTCGCTAAGCCACGCCTGAAAATCGCCACAGACCAATCGTGGCTTAGCAACCGTAACTAGGCGCGGCAGGTCTGGCAAGCTTTCGAGCAAGAGAAACATGCCGAAGCGTTGTGCGTATGGATTGTGCAAATCTGCATCTGCCAAATCCCATAACTATTAACCATAAACATAATTTTCAACTTGTCTGCTTTCTGCATACCGGTGTTCTGACGATTTGTGCTACCCGCTCAGATTGTGCTACCTCCCGTTAAAAAAAATAGGTAGCACAAATCGATAGCGAAAAATGCCACCTATCAGATTGTGCTACCAGCATCTTATTCATGCGGTTTGAGGATTTTTTTTAATGTCCGTACCTACCCCTACCCTAAACCTACCCGTTCACACTTACCCTTACCCTAAACTTACCCTTAAAACAATGCAAATATATTACTAGTAGCACAATCTGAAAGGTAGCACGTTTCGTCGGTACACCGGCAGTCGATTGGTCACCGCATACGGTTTTCATTGGCTTTAACGACAACTACCGATGATATTGGCACTGCCCTTATTTTGTTACCCCTTGGCTTCTGCCACTGCTGTGGCAGACTCATGCAGCAGGACTTTGTTTGTGTTGTTGATGATGTATGGCTCAGCTCAGCATTTCTGGCTCTTGTCAGGTCCAAGGCGTAGATTAGACCCACGACGTGTGAGCAGTAACGTTAGCCTGGCGCGCTAAAAATATGAGCGGGCGAATGTTATCATTGCAAAGTGGTCAGGCTTATGTCTTGTGTTTATTCCACAAGATTTATGGATAAGCTGTTTGATTTATAATTATTAGATTTTCAAATTTCACTTACCCTGCTGTGCATGAACATAGGTGTTCCTCAATTTGTGTTTCCCATTTGAATGGTCAGCGTTAGGTTGCTGCTGCTTGTGCTGGGACCTAACGTTATAGGCTTTAGCTTCAATTTTGATGAAATTATTCTCTAATCGGTTGCATATTATGTCGTGGATATATCCCTCGAATGCATACTGCAGTCCCTTTTGTTTTGCTCTCTCAGATATTTCACCTGTTTGCCAAAAATTACTAATTATTTCCTTGGGAATGTCTGACACCGGTGCATACATACTGTAATAGACGTGCCAGGCGCGAAAGCTTGACAGGCGTAGCAACAGTAACTAAGGAGGGCGGGGCTTAGCGAAGGGTCAATTGTCATGCCAATAAAGCACATATTTTATTTAATTGAGAGAGAGAGAAAAGAGAGAGAAGACTGAGAAGTCATGATCTGCATGAGCTCTTAGATTTTCTTCTTTGTTTGCTATTTTAAGATGAGAAATAGATGAAAAATCTAGAAGAATACCACATACAGACACAACATTTCACGAAAAGAACTCAGAAAAGACAGTATTTTTGTTTTTAAAACCAAATAATCAACGCAGAGGATCAAACTTCTAACAACAGGCCTGCTGTAAAATTGGAGGGAAGGTTAAAAAGAGAGAAGATCAACTTATTCAAGGAGGGAGAAGCAGTGAGTACAACCAAAACTGCACTGGAAACCTTTTTTAGCATGTTTGCTTGTTTTTTCCTAATATAAGGGCATAGAATTAATATTTTTTGTATTTTTATAAGCTAAAAAGCTAAAGCTATGGCTAGCCCACTGCCACTGCCAGCACTCTGACATTCCTCGATGTATCAATTCAAATGAGCCAGAGAAAATGAACCAATCAGAGGAGAAGCTGCAGTCACACCCCTGCCATATGCAGATGAGCTCCCCACTCACCACCATACAGTATCCCTCTGAGATCAAAACTGACTCTGCAAGGAAAAACTACAAGCAGAAGCTTCTTTCAAACAATCCAGAGACTCTGTTTGCAGATCTATTAAAAACTGGAGAAATCTGCAACCTCATTTTCTTCTCTGATCACCCCAGTGCCTGGCATAAAGCCATCATCAAACACTACCCCTCTGTAAAAATCTGTAATGGCTGGAAAGTCAAGATCAGAGAACCACAAGACACTGATAGCACTGTGATAACTGTGAACATCTACAAAAACGGGACAGTCATGGTACAGGGAAACCTGAAATTATTCCAGGCTGACTACAGAGCAATAGCTGAAGCTATGAAACACGAGAAAGCTTTGCTATCTCAGATTCTGTCATCAGAGCAGAATCCACAGAACAGCAGCTCAGATCTCAAGTCCACTCCTGCAGAAACGGCTAAAACTGAGAACATCCCATCCTTCCTGCTCAAATCCATCCCTATACTTCAGGAGCACTTCATGAAGCTGGAGACGGAGATGGTGCAGCTCAGAGAAACTGTACTCAAACAGCAGCAGTCACACACATGTGCAGCTCATACTGAACTCCAGCAGAACACAGAGCACCAATCACAGAGACTGACAGCCCTCACACAGCAGATGAGAACGCATCAGACGGAGAAGGACAGCTATCAGTGTGAGCTGACCGCACTGAGACGCCAGCTACAGGACAGAGAACAGTCCACACTAGAGATGAGGCAGCAGCTGAGAGAGATACAGGAGGAGAGAGAGCAGCAGCACAGTGAGATCCAAGAAGGTGAGAGAGATTCAGAGGAGAGCAGCAGATCCGCGGATCCAGCCTGAACATGAGCGGTCAAATGAATCTCCGCGAAGTCCAGATCTGACTCACAGAGTGAATCACTGCTCCACCAGTCCCTAAACGGGAGTTCAACACCATTCGCGCTCGCGCGATCACTGAGACCTGACTCAGACAGCTCACAGCATCACATCGCGCTCCTGTCGGCTCCCGAACTGATTCAACATGATTCAGCCTTGTCTCACGCGGTCCTGCACAACCTGCACAGGGAATGAATTCGCTTACTCATGCGATTCCGGCAAATTTATTGATATAAAAAATGTTCGCGCTCGCCAGAGTCCTGTAATCTGGTGACTCACCACTGATTCAGCTTTCCTGCGAGCTCCTGACGAATCTCAGCTAGCGGCTCAACAATTATATCGCATACTCCGCGGCCCGAACTGACTCAGAATGATCTGACTCCGCTCCGCGGTCCCGAACTGACTCAAATGATTCGCGCTCCGCAGGTCCCGAACTGACTCAAATGATTCGCGCTCCGCAGGTCCCGAACTGACTCAAATGATTTGCGCTCGCAGTCCCGAACTGACTCAAATGATTCACGCTCCCGTCCCGAACTGACTCAAATGATTGCGATTCACGCTCCGCGGTCCCGAACTGACTCAAATGATTCTTTCCGCTATCCCGAACTGACTCAAATGATTCGCGCTCCGCAGTCCCGTACTGACTCAAATGATTCGCTTTCCGCGGTCCCGAACTGACTCAAATGATTCGCGCTCGGCAGTCCCGAACTGACTCAAATGATTCGCTTTCCGCGGTCCCGAACTGACTCAAATGATTGCGCTCCGCGGTCCCGAACTGACTCAAATGATTCGCGCTTAGCGGTCCCGAACTGACTCAAATGATTCGCTTTCCGTGGTCCCGAACTGACTCAAATGATTTGCTTTCCGCGGTCCCGAACTGACTCAAATGATTCGCGCTCCGCGGTCCCGAACTGACTCAAATGATTTGCTTTCCGCGGTCCCGAACTGACTCAAATGATTTGCGCTCCGCGGTCCCGAACTGACTCAAATGATTCGCGCTCCAAGGTCTAGAACTGACTCAAATGATTTGCGCTCCAGTCCCGAACTGACTCAAATGATTTGCTTTCCGCGGTCCCGAACTGACTCAAATGATTCGCGCTCCGCGGTCCCGAACTGACTCAAATGATTTGCGCTCCGCGGTCCCGAACTGACTCAAATGATTTGCGCTCCGCGGTCCCGAACTGACTCAAATGATTCGCGCTCCAAGGTCTAGAACTGACTCAAATGATTCGCTTAGCGGTCCCGAACTGACTCAAAAGATTTGCTTTCCGCGGTCCCGAACTGACTACCAGATTCATCACAGGCTATAACGACTTGTACCCTTCTTACCCCGCCAGAGAAAACTGTGATCAGACAGTGAACGCTCGCAGACGGCAGCTGCTACAGCTCTGCCGAGGACTGGCTCTGTACATCGTCAATGGAAGACAGCAAGGAGACTCTCTTGGCCGATAAACCTACAGCTCAGCTCTTGGTAACAGCACTGTAGATTATACCACCACAGATCTCCATCTTTCCTCTTTGAGAGCATTCACAGTCAAACCCCTGAAACCTTTCTCAGACCACAGCCAAATCACACTCTATATAAAGCAATCTGAAACATCACCCACACCAATTAGGACACCATATCAAATGATAAAAATTATGTCATTCAAATGGACAGAAAACAGCACCACTAATTACATCAATGCTGTTGAATCTCCAGAAATACAGTTCCGGTTACACTCATTCCAAACACAGGCGTACCTTAAAAATCAATTCGTCATCAATCAGGAAGTACAAGATCTAAAAATCATATTATACAAAACAGCACAAAAAAGTAATTTGACCACTGTTAAACCAAAGAAAAAATGTCTAGATACTGACAAATGGTTTGATTTGGACTGTAAGGCTCTGAGAAAAAACCTCAGAAATGTATCAAACCAAAAACACAGACAACCAGATAATCCGGACCTCCGCCTTCAGTACTGTGAGGCACTAAAACAATATAAAGCCACTCTCCGGCGGAAAAAAACACAGTTTTTGCAAAACCAATTTGATGAAATTGAAAAATCTATAAATTCAGACAAATTTTGGGATAAATGGAAATTATTATACAAACCAAATCAAGAAATTCTGGCCATCCAAGATGGGGAGACGTGGAAAACTAATTTCCAAGAATTATATAGCCCAACCGAAATTCAAAATTCTAATCAAAATTAAATAATTCATAAACTAGACAATTTGGAAAGATTGATTAAAGTGAATCAAAACCCCTTAGATTTCCCCATAACACTGAACGAATTGGAAGATAAACTACGGGTCCTTGAGCCCAAGAAAGCCTGCGGTGTCGACAGCATCCTGAACGAGATGCTGAAACACACAGACCAACGCTTCAAACTGGCCATGCTAAAACTGTTCAATGATGTTCTGTGTGTCGGGTTCTTCCCTGAGATCTGGAACAAGGGCCTCATCAGCCCCATTCACAAGAACGGAGACAAATTAGACCCCAACAACTACCGAGGCATCTGTGTGAACAGTAACCTGGGGAAGGTGCTCTGCAGCATCTTAAACACCAGACTGCTGCACTTCCTTATGAAGCACAATGCCTTGAGTAAATGCCAAATTGGCTTTCTTCCAAAATGTCGCACATCCGACCACATTTTTACATTACAAACATTAATTGACAAATATTTACATCAAAACAAAGGAAACATTTTTGCTTGTTTCATTGATTTCAAGAAAGCATTCGATTCAATCTGGCATGAAGGAATATACTTAAAACTTTTAGACAGTGGAATAGGGGGAAAATTCTATGATTTGATCAAATCAATGTACACAGCCAGCCAATGTGCGGTTAAAATTGGAAACCAAAGAACCGAATTCTTCCCCCAGGGGCGTGGAGTGAGACAAGGCTGCAGTTTAAGCCCCACCTTCTTCAACATTTACACCAACCAATTGGCCAACATATTAGAACACGCCCCCATTCAAGGTCTCACTCTACACGACACAGAGATAAAGTGTCTTCTCTACGCAGATGACCTGGTCCTCCTGTCGCCCACTGAAGAGGGGCTTCAGGACAGCCTGAATCTGCTGGAGGATTTCTGTCAGTCCTGGGCCCTGACGGTCAACCTCCAAAAAACTAGAGTCATGATGTTCCAGAAACGCTCCAGATCTCAGGGACCAACACACACATTCACACTAGCACACAGAACCATCGAGACCACAAAAACATACACCTACCTCGGCCTGAAGATAACTCAGACCGGTAACTTTACTTTGGCTGTGAATGAACTCAAAGAGAAAGCTCAAAGGGCTTTCTATGCCATAAAAAGATCCATTAAAATTGACATCCCAATACAAATCTGACTCAAACTTTTCAAAGCAGTAATTGAACCAATTGCATTATATGGCAGTGAAGTGTGGGGTCCTTCTATAAAATTTGACTTCTTAAATTGGGAAAAACACCCGATCAAAACTCTACATTTAGATTTCTGTAAAAGAATACTCAGAGTCCAAAGAAAAACTCCAAACAACGGATGCAGGGCAGAATTAGGCCAATACCCTCTCCTTCTAAACATCCAAACAAGAGCCATCAAATTCTGGAAACATCTCAAAACAAGCGACCCCAACACATACCATTACAAAGCCCTCAAACACCAAGAGCTGAGCGTAAGTAAGAGTCCCCTGTGCCAGCTGATGCTGAGACTGACTGATCTCACACACACAGAGATCAGCCAGTCTCAGGACACACACACACTCACACACACCGAGATCAGCCAGTCTCAGGACACACACACACTCACACACACCGAGATCAGCCAGTCTCAGGACACACACACTCACACACATTCGGCCCACACACATTATAAACACTGAAAAACACAAGTGCATCACCTATTGGACAAACAGTATTAAAAACCAGCACAAACTGGAATGTTTTTCGGCCCTAAATCGAGAATACACCATGGCAAGCTACCTGAGCGCCGTGAGTGATGTGAAACTCAGGAAAACATTGACGATGTACAGACTCAGTGAACACAGTCTGGCCGTAGAGACGGGCCGGCGCAGACAGACCTGGCTCTCTCGTGAGGACAGACTCTGCTCGCACTGCATGCTGGGAGTGACGGAGACGGAGCTGCACTTCCTCACAGAGTGCACAAAATATACAGATATCAGAGACCACTACTACCCCAAAATTAATCATATATTTCCCCAATTTAACATTTGTAGCTCAACCGAAAAACTCAGCTTCATTCTTGGTGAAGAAGCCAAATGTTGTTATATAGCTGCAAGATTTGTATCATCGTGTCATCTCCTGAGGGACAGCCAGAGAGAAACACACACACACACACACTCACACACACTCACAGCCCAAACACACACACACACACTAGACCTACACACATCTAGATAATGTATATAATGTTCACATCTCTAAGTTCAGTTGTTACATGTTTTCTGTATTATAATCTTTCATTTATTATTATAATTCTTTATTTATTTTGTTAATATTATTTTAATAATTATATTATTTTGTGCTATATCTAGCCATGTGTGTATATAATATTGTATTTTTATTTAGTTTCATTGTTACTATTATTTTATCTAGGCTTTACTAAATGTTCAGATAAATCAATTTATATGTTGTCTTAATGCTTTGGCAATACAAAATGTATGTTTTTGTCATGCCAATAAAGCTTTCTGAGTTGAAATGAATTGAGAAACAGAGTGAGCGAGCGAGAGAGAGACAGAGTGAGCGAGCGAGAGAGAGACAGAGTGAGCGAGCGATAGAGAGAGACAGAGTGAGCGAGCGAGAGAGAGACAGTGAGCGAGCGAGAGAGAGAGACAGAGTGAGCGAGCGATAGAGAGAGAGAGAGGCCTGACCTATTTTCACACTTGGATCAGGCACTAATGGACAGCTATAAGCATCCTGGGTCTTCAGAGACCTCTGCGATGAAAGCCACCGCTCTAGCAGCAGCCTATATTCATGTTTAAATAGCAGCTAGCGTGAAGCGTCCTGCTAGCGCTCCAATCATCTGGGCCCGGTTGCATGAAAGCCCTTAAGCTGAGAAATCCCTTAGTTATGAGGTTAAGGGAACCCTTAGTGAAACTTGGGTTGCAAGAAAAATCCTAAGGTTCGACTTAAGGCTGTCATTAAGTATCCCCATTAATTATCTGAGAGTGCTCCCTTAAGCGTTTCTACAAACTATTTCACCTTGACCAAAACAGCTCGCTTAAGTCATCTTAATCTCAGTATTTTGAAGCTCAAATGTAAGATTTAAGACCTGCACTAATAACATATCATAATTATAGTAGGGCAATGACTGCTAACATATTAAACTGTAAAATGCATGACTTACAGGTTTTCACAAAACAAAAATTGTATCAATTATATTAATTTAAACAATTATTAGTCTTTAAATTAATTAAATAACAATATAAATGTATGCCTTAATTGTTTTAATGCATTATCTTCTTGTCGATCCACCCGTTCACGTTCACAGCTCTGCGCATTTGCATCATCAAAATATGCGTTCATTTTTACATTTATTAATTGTTCCGTCATTGGTCAGCAGGGGGCGCTTTCACAGCAGAAACAACGCGGCTTCCTCTGTTACGACTTTATTTGTTGATTAGGTTTGTATTTCGTTATGCTCTTTATTGTTGTAGAAAACGCTTAGCTTAAACGCTTACGTAAGCGTGATAGTTAAGACGTTTGTTGCAATGCTCTTAAGAAAGAAATCCCTAACCTCAGGGATATACCCCGAAGTCAAATTATTTAAGAGGCTTTGCATGATGCAGTCCTGTGCTTAGCATTATTCATGCTAACGCTAAGCCTGTGCTGTTACGCTATGGTATTGTTACGCTTCTGGTCCCGTGGTGTTTGTTGCAGACATGTTCCTCTGAAGCTGCCGTCGCCCTGGCAACAGTCATCCGCTCTTAATCCCATAATAACCAGAGCCAAAGCCATTGGAAGGCAAGCATGCAACCATTAGCCAAAAGCGTAACGGCTAAAGCTAACGGAAAGCATGTGTTTTATTTGAATGGAGAGGCTTCGCCACGCTGAATAAACAGCTTTTTAGAGGAAACGTCTCGTCATTTAATGAATCGACAGCCTATCTGCTAATCTTCAATATATTTTACACTAAGCAATACTTTTGGATTGAACTATTTCTAGAGTTTAGACTTAAAAAAAATGCTGTTTTATTAGAGAAGTCACTGACTTTTTGCGACAGGTGGCACTTCTCATTAATTCCTATGGGATCGTAAACCCCTCAATGACATCAAATCTGTAATGTGATTGGTTATCAGTGTTGGGCACGTTACTTTAAAAAAAGTAATTAGTTATAGTTACTAGTTACTTCTCACAAATAAAGTTAGTAACTGAGTTACATCATTATAAAAGTAACTAATTACCAGGGAAAGTAACTATTTATGTTACTTTAAAAAAATGCATTAACCAGTCACGCATTATATTATGATAATTTAGCATTATACAATGATATAACTTTAGTATGAATGTATAACCATGTATGAATGCATATTTGTCATGTTGACTGAACTTGAGACTGGTGGTGGTGCTTAAGATATTATATTTAGTGTTTCTATTTAAAATAGAATAACAAAACTAATACGAATTCTACTGCTAATAATAACAATATAAAATGCACTAAGGATTAATGAGCTAATGGGTTCATGAATATTAATCAGGTTGTCTGTGTTCGCTCGAACTGATTCGCTGAAATCAAACAGGGATGATAATAGGTGAGCGCCGGCCAATGATATTGTCGTTTGCACATTAGCTCCGCCCACTACCGAAGAATCCGGCAGCTCTTGAAAGCTGAAGAATTCCAAAGGAACTCAAATACAATACAACAAAGGATATCGTTAACATGTAGCACGTCAATTCTGCATGTTATGAAAGAGACTCTCGCTCTCTCTTTCTTTGCAATTTTAATAATATTATAATAAATTATAGTAACGTTGCATTTTATTGTCAGTAACCGTAAAGGGGAGAACTATGGAAGGCCGTTTCCACCACTGAATTCAAAATAAAAAAAGTTTTTTTGTGATTTTTTTTTTTATCTCACAATTCTGACTTTATTTCTCATAATTGAGTTAAAAAGTCATAATTTTGAGATATAAACTCGCAATTCTGAGAAATAAATGAGTAATTCTGACTTTTCTGAAAAGTGAGAATTATGAGTTTTTATCTCGCAATTGTGACCATAAATCGCAATTCTGACTTTATAACTCGCAATTGTGAGTTTAAATCACGCAATTATGAAAATAAAAGTCGCAATAACCTTTTTTTATTTTTTATTCAGTGGCGGAAACGGACTTCCATAGGAAACAGTAATTAGTTTGATTACTCTTTACTGAAAATAATAACGTCGTTAGTTTATTTATAACGTAATTAATTCCATCACTCTTGGTTATTAAGGCACACATGATCCAAGTTAGCCGTTACGCTTTGTCCAACAGTGAGTAATACACACCTCTCCCGATAGTAAGACAATCTCTGGTGTTGCTCTCTTCACCCGGACGCGAGGAAAATCCCGGAATAATGAGTGTCGCACTACTTTACCTCTGCTGTGATCATTTAAAATATTCGTTCCCTCATCTCACAAATCTCCTTCTCTATTCGGCTTACGGTAATAGTTTTAGTGTGGTTTTGGACTCTAAATGTCTTCCACCGGACACAAATAACAGCACGTGACTTTGGAAAGACACTGGGCCAGTTTTACTAAACAGAGCAAATTAGCACAAAAGTTAATTTCCAAAATAGCGCAGATGGGAGGGGAAAATTCTGCGGGTGTTTTACTAACAATCGCGCAAATTAAAGAACAGATGCAACATCTAATTTACATATTGACCAACGAAATATACCAAGTGCAGTGCAAATTGGCATAGTCGCAGACAAAGAAATAAAGAAGCCACTGTACGTTAAAAAGAACTGGAGGCCAAAAAAAGAATTTTTGATTAGAGCTGGTGTTGTGTGATGCCTAGTTGAGGGCTTTTATTTCCTGAAGCAAGTAAAAAATAACATGGTCTGTCATACTTTATGTTCGGATAATGTGTTCTTCTGGCATTACAAATAAATCAATACGTGTGGAAACAATCCTCTCCCTTCTACCCTTCTCTCTGTTCTCTGTGTGACTCCTCCAGCAACAATAACTGCAGCCACTTAATAGTTTAATGCTTTTTTGGGGGTGTCAAATAAATACCAGTAATTTGACGAGCGCAAACGTTAGTAATTCTCATTGTGTGATTTATTTGAATACTCTCCTCTCATTATTATTGTGTCTGAAAGGGAAACTACTACAAATGAATATTCAGTAAGGTCAGGTGCAAAAATTACTTTTCAGCGCTAATTCTTCACTGCGTGTCTGACAGTACTATTTTAACGCCAAAAGAACCCATAAGTTGGTAGACTAGGGCCCATAAGAGTTGGTAGGTTAGAGATTAGACCATAAGTTGGGTTAGCCCATAAGTTGTAGTTAGGGTTGGTAGATTTAGACCCATAAGGTTGGAATTAGGGCCCATAAGGGTTGGTAGATTAGGGCCCATAAGAGTTGGTAGGTTAGGGTTGGTAGATTAGGGCCCATAAGTGTTGGTGTTGGTAGAGTAGGGCCCATAAGTGTTGGTAGATTAGGGCCCATAAGGGTTGGTAGATTAGGGCCCATAAGTGTTGGTGTTGGTAGAGTAGGGCCCATAAGTGTTGGTAGAGTAGGGCCCATAAGAGTTGGTAGATTTTCATTTGTGAGTGATCTTTTCCTTTATGGACATGTTATTGTTAAAAACACTGACAATCACAAAGCATGTTATATTTTTATGGCACAGTAGAGACTGATGGAGACGTCTGTGAGGCACTCGGAGCAGATTGAAGAGTCGTGTTCGCTCGGCTCTCGCTGTGGCCACACTGTTCCCGTGTTTGATCTGAGCGGCTCTTCATTAATAATTCACACGACCCTCCTGATTCTCTCCAGCGGGAGTACTGTCACTCGATAGAGACCCGAGGAGCACAAACAAACCCCGGCGCTCAGAAACAACCCGCTCTCGACTCCGCACGGAACGGATGATTATTAATCAAACGCGCTGAGGCTCTGTGTGCGTGTGGCTTCATGCGTTAGATGGGTCTTCAGTCTTTTAGTGAGCGTTTGTGAAACGGGAACGTTTCCGCTCAAGTAATTCAATCTAGATTCCAGAAGCTCGGCATCCCTCGATGGAGGACCAGAATTAGGACAGATGTTGAAGAAGGTCATTCTCTTTCCCGAGTGCTTTGGAATTGGACGCGAGCGTGGTTTGTTGACAGATGATGAGTCTTTTGAGGAAAGACATTTTTAACTGCGAGTCGTGAGGGAACTGAAACTAGAATGGGTCTCTTTAGGTCAGTGAGGTGTTTCTCAGCACTTGTGCTTGAGGAGATGCTGAGGGAGATTTCTCCGTGTTTATACGTGATCTGTCCTTCTTGACTGTGCGATGTTCTTACAGTGTGTGTGAACTGTGGTCAGTTCTGATAAGGCACCAGTGTGGTTTAACATGTATTACTAATTCAGAAAGGAAAGCTCTGTGATGAACCGAATGGCTCAAAGTTTCCTCGTTGTTTGGTATAAATACTCAACAAGAATAAATCGTTCTTCTTTTTTGGACTACTGTTAAAAGACTGCACGGTTTGGAAAAGTATGGAATATGATTTAAGTATGGAAAAAACAAAGCTGGGTGCGGAAAAATATTCCTGTTTCCAGACTTTTGCTCCTAGAAAATTACAAATTTAATGAAAATAGAGGTGAGATTTCATGGCAGCTGTTTTGTGAGTTGTTGGTGATGCACTTTTTGTTTATGCAAAATGCAGGTTATAAACATGTGTATGCGTTAAAGAGACCTAAGGCCTTGAAATATTGCATACTGACCTAATGAAAGCCACATTTTGTAATACAAAGTCTTTTTATAGACCCTTGAACTTGGCAAATTTTGTCATCAGCCCATTTTGTGTCATGGTTTCTGCACCGCCACAGAGTGTGTTTTAAATTGGAAATGATGTCTTGATATTAGAGGTTATACAATAAGACACATTATTATACTCTCTCTCTCTCTCTCTCTCTCTCTCACACACACACACACACACTCTCTCTCTCTCTCTCTCTCTCTCTCTCACACACACACACACACACACACATGTTGGTTTTTATGGTTTACGGGGACTTTCCATAGGCGTAATGGTTTTTATACTGTACAAGCTGTATGTGCTATTGCCCTACACCTACCCTACACCTAAACTTAGCCCTCACAGGAGACGGTGCATTTCTATTTTCCCTCAAAAAAACTCACTCTGTATGATTTATAAGCGTTTTAAATTATGGGGACACTGAAAATGTCCTCATAAATCACCTTCTCCTTGTAATACCTATGTCATACCCATGTCATTATACAAATTTGTGTCCTCATGAACCACATAAACATGCACACACACACACACACACACACACACACACACACTTTCTCTCGCTCTCTCTCTCTCTCTCACACACACACACACTGTCTCTCTCTCTCCCTCTCACACACACACACACACACACACACACTCTCTCTCTCTCACACACACACACACACACACACACACACACACTTTCTCTCGCTCTCTCTCTCTCTCTCACACACACACACACTGTCTCTCTCTCTCCCTCTCACACACACACACACACACACACACACTCTCTCTCTCTCTCTCTCTCCACACACACACACACACACACACACACACACACACACACACACACACACACACACACTTATAGCCTCACTATTTATCCAGTTGACTCTATAATCTGCAGAAGCAGAAAACAGGAACAAAGTATTTGAGTATTTGCTTTATAGACCAAACCTGAAAAAATGACAAAATACTAACAAAAACGTTAATATTTTGAACCCTTGCCAACAGAACGAATGCCTATTAACAAAAATTGCATAATTGTACAGTTAAACAGCGCTGTGATTAAAAACAACAGTTTTAATGGGTTTGAATGGAGACATTTTTGTCCTTACGGTCCCGAGAGGAACTATTCTGTGTATCTAGTGAAAAACAGATTTTATTAAAGCAAATGGACCTGAAATTGGATCAGCTGGGCCAGTATTTATGCAGCTGGTAATAACATGATCTGAAAAGGACAAAAGGGTTGCACAAGGGTTAATTAACTCGGAGTCCAGGTGCTAACGACGTGGCAGGAGTCAAACACAGTCGGGCGTCTTGGCGAAGAGTCCTGCTTGTGCCCACTTCAATCCCAGGCCTTCATGTCTTGTCCAGCAGGGGACGGCAGATGTCCTTCCCGAAGTAGGTCAGGCTTTGTGCGGGAGCCATCTGGCCGTGGCCCATCGCTGTCAGCCGTACAAAACCTGATTTTCTAGAAGGTGACCTTTGAGATGACCAAGCTGAACCGGTTTGAGGAATCGGGATGAGTGGAGTTCTGTTTGTTTTCTGTGTTGGTGAATAACTTTACTCGAGAGTTAGGCTAACCCAGTGCATGATGTACTAAACCTGCGTTAACCGAGATCAGAGACGAAATCATAGTCTTTGACACGATTCATCTTTAGCGCTTTCTTTAATTACACCGCTCCCGAGAGAGCGAGCGGGGTAGTTAACCAGTCAAACAAGCAGTAAAGCAATTATTGGGTCAGAATGAATACAATTCTGACATCTTTAATCACTAGGGGAGTCTGTGCCTGGAGAAACACAGCATGCTCGTCTCTCCCAGAGGTGGGATGAAATCGTGTCGCATTGGCTTTCTAACACGTCTGAGATGAAGCTTTAACCTGTGGTCGGCG
Source organism: Schizopygopsis pylzovi (assembly GCA_027422435.1). Lineage (NCBI taxonomy): Eukaryota > Metazoa > Chordata > Actinopteri > Cypriniformes > Cyprinidae > Schizopygopsis > Schizopygopsis pylzovi. The sequence continues at coordinate 332,321 of CM049816.1, forward strand.
TGACTCGTTCTAACACGGTGCACTTTGGTTTGGTTGTTTAATCCATGTGCTTATTCATGTTACAGTCTCACACGACGTCATATCTGCTTTATGATCAGAGCTTCTCAACTGGCGGATCACGACTCGGAAATATGTGACCCTCGAGCACAAAACCAGTCATAAGCAGCACAGCCATAGCCAACAATACACTGTATGGATTTCTCTTTTATGCCAAAAATCATTAGGATATTAAGATCATGTCCCATGAAGATATTTGTACCGTAAATATATCAAAACTTAATTATTGATTAGTAATATGCATTGCTAAGAACTTCATTTGAACAACTTTAAAGATGATTTTCTCAATATTTAGATTTTTTTGCACCAGATTTTCAAATATTGTCCAAACCAGACATCAATGGAAATATGATTTATTCAGCTTTCAGATTATCCACAAATCTCAATTTCCCAAAATTGACACTTAAGACTGGTTTTGTGCTCCGGGGTCTCATATGGCTTTGTTTTTTCCCAGCTATGACAGCAATAAATGGAAAAGAAAAACAACTACAATCTTAAACATAAAGGTGCTTCACGATGCTATAGAAGAATGTTTTTGTCTAAATGGTTCCATAAAGAATCTTTAACATCTGAAGAACCGTTCTGCTCCACAAAAGCAGGTTCTTCAGATTATACAAAGGTAAGAAAGAGATGTTCTGTGACTGAATGGTTCTTCTATGGCATCGCTCGAATTAAGAGTGTAGAGAGAAGACCATTGAACACGAATCCAAACCGCTTGAGATGTTCTGATCCGGAGGCTTCTGTTTCCTCGACTGACTTTGTGCCGTTTCTTCTGCAGCTTCAGAGCGAACTGGACCAGGAGTATCAGGACAAGTTTCGGAGGCTTCCAGCGGAAATACAAGAATTCGTGCAGGATTCTGCTGCTTATAAAGGCAAGGCAAGCCAAGACAGTAACTTTCTTCCCATTTCCACCTCAACGGGGAAGCAATCTTCAGAGACAGTCTTCGACACGCCGCCCTGAGTGTGTGGTACTTCATACGCTGTTGGGTTTCCCTGATTTAATGCACCTTTTAGTGATCACTGGATGACTTTAAATATTTGTTCTTTATTCTTACTTTTAAAACTTCGTTTTCACAAAAACTCGCTGCTTATGTGGATTTAAATGTGTTTAGATGAGACTTACTGTCACTTAAAGTGCCGCTATTATAGGTTATGAAAGTTCATATTTTGTCAACAGGTTGATATGCATGCAAGGTCGAAAACACTTGAATTTTCTTATAATATGCATTTAATTTTTACTTTATTTGCTCCCAAACTATTCATGTTTCCAAGCCCCTCCTCTGTGTGACTCTAATCTGCTCTGATTGGTCGATTTCATTTAAAGCAGAGCGCAGTGTTACATTGTGTACAGTGTTACCGGGGAAACCGCTACAAAAGCGCCACCTAGTGGCCAAGAATGAATTTGCATTTTCATTCAGACCAATGAGAAAACACCAACAAGTGGACGGGGAATATGCTAATGAATCACGTTGACAGGGATTGGTTTTAAAAACGACTCGTTTCAATGATTCAGAGTCGACTCGAGAGACGATAACTTTATACACGGAGCAGATTTATAACTCTGCTGGATGTTTTCATTCACTGCATGAAATATCATCTTCATAAATCCATAATAGGGGCACTTTAATGATTTAGGCTCTACTTACGTCACATATGTTATCATGAACCATTCTGCCACAATTTAGACTTTGTATATGAAACATAAATGCATCAAGTGATTCATTAGCTTGCATGTTATTGTACAAACATGTGACGTGGAAGGAAAACATTTTACAGCAACTATATGAAGATTTACATTAACATTAATGCATTTGTCAGACTTACACTGCATCCATTCATTAATTCCCAGGGACTCGAACCCACAACCTCAACTGTACTAGCGCTCGATGTACTGTTGCAACCGCAGGATGATGTTTAATAAAGATTTGTATGTGCCACGAA